>FTPT01000093.1:0-258813 GCA_900156845.1 Coprinopsis strossmayeri | reverse complement strand
TATATACCTCGAGAGGTAGGCCATACCCCTGGCTTCCTTTTTTGGCCTATCCTGAGGAAACCCATACACCGCAATAACCCATAACTCTTGGCGTCCACGGAGGGGTATGGGTTATTGCGGTGTTGACTGTACTTGAGACGGTGAGGAGTAAATCTGTTGATCGCAAGTTGGTAGTTGCCTTGGTATTAGTATAATTAGCCTCCGCCCCTTGATAAATTTACATCTCTTGGTGACGGTGCCTGCGGTTAAAACCGCTTTGGAATAATAACCTAACGTTTGACGATGGATGTAGATGGATGTGGTACTAGATTCCTTGAAGCCGTATCCATCAGTGAGTCATGGATTGGCTGTGATCCTCTCGAAGCTCACGGATTTGAGAGGGTAATGGTGGCAAAACAGGGCCACTTCCCTGAATTCTGGCGGTCGGTAGTCGCCGTTCGCGCATGAGCGGACACAATCACGGTCAAGCAGCGCCGTGATTCTTACTACGAGAATAGTTGGTCAGCGCTTAGCCCGGACTGCAACTTAATGAAATCCATATCTTCCTTTAAAGCAAATTGAAATTGAATCAATCCTTACTCCAATCTTTCAAACGCAGATTCCATTTGTTGCTGTGCACCGGAGTACCTTAGCAGCTCTAACAAATCCGTTATAATTGCATCCAAAAGCGCAGCAAGGCTCTCCTATATATAGCCTTCACGGAGTTTCATAATAGCGCGGGCATGACTACCCGTGCCGTTAGAGGGTTGGAGCTCGGGGAAAGGTATGTAACACACTGGGTATTTCTCTAGGGCATCTAACGCCGCAAAAGGTATATAAACGCTCCAAATATCGATGGTTGTTCGCCAGCTCCACCCCTCACCAGCCTCTCTAGCACGAGTTTCAAGGTTGTCAATCATGAAGTCTGTCTTCTCTCTTGCCATTCTCGCTGCTTCCGCAAGGTTCGTTTCAGGCTAGGACCAAGTCTTATTGTGATGCTAAGCACAGAAATTTGTATAGCGTTGTACTTGGTGCCCCTCATCTCACTACAGATGCGTCCTTCCCGGGCACCAGCGCAGCAAGTGAACCGGAAGTCTCAGTCTCGTCCTCGTTTGCAGTCCCTTCCGAGTCTGGCCCAGTAGGGACTGCGTCGGCTACTGGCGCCCCTTCGGCGGACGATTGCAGTGAATTCATCACAGCACCTACAAGCTCTGCTTTACCAATCACAGCGATCGTGTCGTCTTCAACCTTTTATTTCCCTTCAATTCAGACTGTAACGGTTACAGTCACAGAACTAGGCTGTCCATTCCCCACTGCTTCTGCTTCCGCTAGCTTCAGTGCTTTCCCAAGCACCATCTCCGACTCGGCGTTCCCGACAATCTCAGCCAGCTCAAGTGCATTCGCTTCATCTTTTGTCGATTTCCCCTCTGCTATCGCCAATTCAAGCAGAATCGCGTCGTCGTTTGTGATTCCATCGACACTTTCATCAGTCTCTTTCAGTGCTAGCGGGATCGCTTCATCTTTCATCCTCCCAACAACAATCCCGTCTGCCGATGATGGTGCCACAACAATCCCGTCTGCCGATGACGGTTCCACAACGATCCCGTCTGCCGATGACGGTGCTACAACAATCCCATCTGCTGATGATGGTGCCACAGCGTACCCAACTGTAGTCGTTCCGACAGCAACCGCGTCAGACGCCCCAGCAGCATACCTTTGCTATCCTATTCCCACTACCGTCCCATCCAGTTGCGCATTTCCGACATCGACTGGCTCTTTCCCCGAGAGCAGTGGTATAGTGTCCACAATCGTAGCCTCTTCCTCGTCGTTCTCGGGCCCCATTGTAACAGCCTCTGGTTCTGCTGTACCCGCAACTTCTTCTTTTGGGGAAGCCACGACCATCGCGTTCCCGGCGGCTACCGCGGCCTAATGAATCGATAAATAGAAAACGCCGGTTTCTTATTCAAGGCGTTATTCACAACTAAATCTGACATTCCATTCATCCTCTGTTTCTAAACTTGTTTAGAGAGAACCGAACTTTGATGCATGATGCGTTGTTTTACTTCGTGTTACACACAATATATAGCTTGAGATGGCTCCCAGCGGCAACTCATTAATAGATTGAGACTGTTCAAAGCAGTAACATGAAACTGACTGTCTATTCCAGCGGTAATACGTCCTCCGCTCCCCATATATCTGCAAACTCATCCAAATTTGGGTCCTTCACCCTGTTCCACTCCATCCCAATCTCAACATCTGTTGCAATTTCCGGACCGTACACCGTCTCAACAAAATTCAGCATCGCATCCGTGATAGCACTAACCCCACTCGCACTCCAAATTTTCTCCGAACTGACTACCCATCGCGCCTTGCCAATCCAATGAGTGCGGTTTCCTTGCTGAGTTACCCATTGCCAACTCTTCTTATTGCCGGTCGCTTTTTTACCGTCCAAGAGGCCTGCACGGGCGACCAGGGCGTTCCCCGTGCACCCCCCGATGAGGTAACGAAGGGAAGGGAAGGTAGTGCGGATGAAATCGATTTCGGGCTGCAAGTCCGGCGAGCGTGTCCCAACGCCCCCAGGGACGAGAAGAACCTCGAGATCTTGAGGTGGAGAACCAAGAGTGTGAGTTGGGAGTATGGACTCGCCAAAAGTACTGTTCATAGTCTTAGGGACGGTGGAAACTGGGTCGAGGGTACGTGAAAGAACACTGAGTGTCAGGTTCTTGTGGGTGAATGAAAGGATGTTCAAGACGTCAAGTGGTCCAAAGACGTCAAGAGCCTGGAATGCAGGAAATACGAGGACACCGAACTTGGTGGGTGGGGTTGTCGCAATAGCACAAGTAGGGAGCAGGAGTAAGCTCAAGGTGGCCTTCATCTTCGAGAATGTTTGAAAAACCTAGATTCTCCCGGAATTTTATAGTGCTCGAGGACTCTGGATTCAAATATTGGATCCGTGTTCCGTGGGCGTCAACCACTGCCCATAATATTAGGTGCGATCATCAGAAGGCACTCGGAATAAGCAAGGCATCGATCATCTGGTCGAATCAATAAAGGTTTGTGCGGTGTGGAAGCTTGAAAGAGAAACCCGTAACTATGCTCAGAGGTCAGGAATTTCTTGGAATGCATCTGGAAGGGGCTGGAGAAGGAATAAGATTGCCGGTTGCTGACAAGCCATGAGAAATCGGATGTTCATTCTGAGCCATTCGTGGTATACGTTGCATTGAACACCGGTGTCAGTTCTATCTTCCTCGTGATGCCTTCGGCTTCGATAAACCCAGACCAGTCAGGGTCATAGAAGGAACATATTGACAACGATAACTGAATGGTCAAAAGCAATCCCCGGAAGAAAATATGTATGGACATGGAAGGATCGTCTGGCTATTCTCGAACCAATCAACTCTTTCAGCCCCCTCGCCTTCATCAACTCAAGCGCTTTAGACAAATACCTGCTTAGTTCTTTTTGTACGCCCCTTGGGTGATTCCCCCCAAATCTTGAACGCTTCGAATAACTGCACTATAGTATTTTCCCCCTCGGGTTTGCCTTCGATTCCATGCGAACATATGTCATAAACCTGTACCAGTCTTCGTCATGAGTTCTTGGATCCCTCTCTGTTTCACCAGGGGATCTTCAGCTTCAGCAATATTGAGCTGTTGGTGAGAAGTTCGTGTATTTGCAATGGACGATATTGAGGCACACCACCTCGCATCTCTCTTTAATCCACAGGACGAGAGGATCCTTCTCCAAGGAGGTACAGGATCTTCAGGAGTTGCAGCAGTTCTTTCCATTTTGCAGGCTGCTTCAACATTCCTGGACCACTTCCTGAGATATCATGGCCGCTATGTCTAACCCTAACCGCTGTGAGACCGAACGTTGGCTAGGTGAGGTCGACACTGAGACGAGACAACGAAGAACTGTTATGAACGACGTCTATAAGGGTGAACTGAACAGTACAAGCACAAGAAGCAACTGTAGCTACGGTCACGGATGCATGGTAAGTATAAAAGGAGCATGTTGTAAGCACGTGAAGTGTATGGTAACGACGTTACAACAGCCTCGTTAAACATCCCGGCTCACTGAGCAGGGCTACTAGGCAGATACCCATTTCTATAGAAGCAGCTACATAGAGTCAGACATGAAATGAGATCTGAATGGCAGTAAAAAAGAGGCATAATATACAAATACTAAGAGTCGAATACAAGATGCAGACCGCCCTGGCCATCACAGTACTCAACTCGTACCACTCGCGGCCGTGTACACTCCTGTACTCTGCCACTGTGCTCATAACTTTGGTTCATCTTTCCCATGAACCGCTGACTCTGGAAACTTCTTCGACGCAAATACAGCAATCCAGATATGTCGCTTCACCCGTTTGATTTCATCCGCGATGGTGACCACGCTCACAGCGGACACAATCAACGCAAAAATCTATCATACACCTAAAATCAATTGCTCGCTCTCCAGAATTCACATTTCAAAACATGTTATTCAAGTTAAGCTTTGCAGCTTTCCAAAGGACGAATTGAAGAATTCAAAAACTGCATTTCTCACCTGTCCGAACGTCATATCACTAGACCCAGACGGGTTCGAAGTTACACAAGCCCGTATCCAAAGCATATTCGGCGTCACGATAAAAAAGAAAAATTTGAGCAGATGAGCACGTTCAAAGATAGGCTTGCTGTCAAAGCGTTTAGTTGCCACTCCTAAAGTAAAATCAAAACAAAATAGACCGACATACATGTATGCCCTTGGAGATAGGTAACGTCTCCACGGCCAGAAAGCCGTCGCCGACCACGAGATAAACCACAAGCAAAGCGTCGTGATGCTAAGCATGAGGGTATCGTCCCCCCTGAACTCGCCGTTTTTCCAGCCTTCTCGCGATTCTTTTGACAAGACCTTGGACGAGCCTATGAAAAAGGCGAAGAAATGCACGACACAGACAGCGGCTGTAAGAACGCCTCTGGCAACGACTGTGTGTTAGCGATGTTTGTTTAATTAGCCAAAGAGTTGATTTAATGCTCACAGAAGAATGGGCAAAAAAATCTTCATGTCTCGCTTTGAAAAATTCTTTATGCTCCAGATGATGGCAGACATCGTTACAAACAGAATCACCCAATCTGTCAGGGCCAAGTAAATGAAAGTCAACCAGGATATGCATAGCCCCGCAGCGAGCAGGAGAATCCTAATGCGGAACACGTGAGTCTTGACTTGAGTAAAGAATGAATTTGGGTTGAAGGAGACGTACCCCACCCGAATAATATAAATGAGAACGGGATTCCTTTTTGGCCTTTCACAGAAGAGACCAACAGCAATTATCAGCCATGCGACCAAAATCTCGCTCGGGACGTATTTCATGACACCAGGGACAAGGGACCATTGGATAACGGCTATGATTGCCGCACTGAGGGATGGTGTCATGACTCGAGGATATTGCTCATGAAGAATGCGTTCTGTCCATGTCACGATATCTACGGCCTCTGCGGCGGAGCGCATGTACAGCCGTTCCTCCGTGTCCACCAAGTTGTTGAGCACCTCAGACCTAGGGACACCCCTGAGTACACGGGGCAGTAAGAGGGGAGATAACCAATAGTGCTTACCTCGTCGGGAAAACGTACATATTCGTAGATGTCCAAATCCACGAGACAAACATTGCCAAGAGGAAGAAAGCAATGTTTACCATGACTTGAATAACCCATGGAAGCTGCCACGCGAGATTATACCAAAGCTCCTTTCCATACTGGCGGCTGCAAGCAGGTTGGCTGAAGTTAATCTTGTCGTAGGGAACGAACATAACGGCGACTAAGAGAATCGTGAATACGAAACTCAGGATTGTGAGGATCCTCAAAAGGTGCACTTCAACTGAGCTTCGTTTGTTTGGACGCTCGACCGGGAAGAATTCGGGATCCCATATCGAATGAAAGGCAGAATACCAGAGATACATCGTCGCAGGAGACGCTACGGAGACAAGGACGAAGACTCCGTCATTCTGGGTGAGCGATGTTTTGAGAATGGAGACGAGGGCAGCGATCATGAGTGAATAGATCATGCTCAGATGGGTGTAGATCATCGGTCGTCCGAGCGACGGAATGTAAGCCAAGACAATTGCTGAAAATCAATAGTTAGGGCGCTTATTAGCCATGAGGGGGAGGGCACACCATATATGACAGTTGTGATGTAGACTGCAACAAAGGGATTAGTGTATGTAAATGCAGGCCTCAGGGGGGAGTTAGAACACTCACTCGAGACTTGCTGACCTATCCCCGTAATATCGCCATTGGGACATGGGCCTGGCGGGAACGGACAACTGTCCTTGGGAGGATCGATACAGAAGGCTTTCACAAAAGCACTGTAAACCTCCTTGTTACTTGAGTCGTTACGGAATATAAGGCTTGAAGGAGTGCTCGACATGGGGGGTGAAGTAAAGACGCTGGCTTGTTCGGACTCCTTGTTGCCATTATTTATGGACTGCGGGAGCACCGGAATCCCGTGTTGTGGGAAGGGAAACGAATCAAGGAAGCAAGTCTCAATGAATGGCACAGAATAGTTTAGCCGAGATGGGCGTCTCCTGAAATGAAGAGTGCGAAGTCGTATAGTGACGTAGACTGAATGAATAAGTCTGCACTAAGATACGTAGCCGGGGAACGTCAGTTCACTATCTAGATGGCCTATGCAGATTCCGGTGACATCGCTATAAGGCCAGACAGTGAGCGAGATGTCGACAGGTGAGTCGACACAAAGCTTGCAGTTAAGCGCCCGTGCCTTGCGTCGTCCTTTAGGCATTGCCCGGAAGTTGTATTAGCATGATCATGTGCATAGGAGACGGAGAAGCTTCCAACGCGATCGAGTCAATTAAAGCGGCATGATTACGAAATTGTATGACAAGACAGAACGAGGCAGAGAGTGGAGGCAGACACGAGCGAAAGACGGCGAGGAGGAGCGTGTCTCGGGAGGATCTTAGTGGAAGGCTTGGAGGGCAGACAGGTTTGATCGCGGGTGGGAGAGATTACCAGGAGTCTAATCAACTACCGAGCTCGAATGGAATTCTCAGGCAAGAAGATCCAAGAAGTTGGCCCCAGGGGAATCTTTGCCGCGCAATAACACATCACGCCTGCAAAGTATAGATATCAAAAGACTTATCAGACGTCGATCATTATCCAAATACTGATGGACGCCATCCAATTCTTTTTGATATCGATGGTCTGTGTTCTGCGTCCTGGCTCCTGGCTCCTGAAAACGTTGTCGGTGACATGACAGCTGTCGCAAGCTTAGCCTTTAGATCCAGAACAATGGGGCTAAGTGGTGGGCCCACGGCCTTCCAGAGAAGAATCGGGGAGCCGGTCGTGACGGGATCTCGTTCCGAGGCATAATGCATAAGGATCAGCTAGTTATTACGCACAGTGAATGCTCCAGCTCTAGAGGATGAACTGTACGTGTATCCGACTTCTTCGACTTAATAACTAGATGACAGGTTCAGAGAGGTCCGGCCAGATAGAATGGTATATTACACTCACCTAAAATCACTTCTTCTTTTCGGTTGATCCTATTCATGAAGCGGAGCCCCCAGGAAGGGCGCTTGCTGAGCTCCATGCGAACGTCGTGAGGCACACTCTTCCAAGCCCTGAGTACCTCGCCGAGCTGTTCATTAGTGATTACACCCCGTCATTGTTTTCTATCCCATGTCTTCATATAGTTAAACCATAAATCGCCGTCGTATGTTGATTCCTTCCTGGTCCAGTTCCTGGGGTGGATAAAAATTTCACATACTCGCGATAGACGATATTGCGATGAAGGACTTGCATTTTCGTCCATGAAAATTTCCCTGCTACAATGACGGCGGGTTGAAGATCGAGGGCGTGAAGAACAGAAAACCTCTGGCGCTCTTGCTAAAGTGAAGGCCCGCTGTGTTTGGGTTCGCAGGGTGCTGGCCATGGATGAAGTTGCCGCAACCGTCAATACTGAGATAGGAAAGTTTGACCTGGTTGTTCACCTCGACTCGACCTTTCGCAACGCCGAATCTTTAACGGAACCACTTTCATATTTCGAACAAAGCGCCACTGACCGCAAGGGCTGTGGGCTGTCGTGTACGTTTCAGCCAACAGAGCAAAAGAGACGGCAACGACTCGGCCTGGGAGAAGGTAGCCCTTGTGAACGAAACTGCCTAAGTTTTCGCCTGATTTTCGGAGTCTGTGCTGTCGGCCACCATTCTTCAGGATTCAAGGGGAGGTACTGTTTGGATGATGACCAGACCCGAGCGATGGCCATCCGACAGTGCGACCATGCTCGTTTCATCCCTGAGGTTAGGGGAATTGACGACTTGATGAGTGAATCCAGAATGCACAGCCCTTCCTGGGACCTGGGTGCAAACGGGTTGCTTCTATCAGCCAAACAAGCAACGGGTAGAAGGTCCCAATGCTGACTCCATCAGTTTTTCCTAAAATATAAAAAATGAACCCCGGGGATAGAAACTGATACTCTGATACTCACCACATTGCGGCTTATGCGTGGGCCAATCCAGGCCAATCCTTTGTCTGTCATTCTTGGCTATGTACATACTCATGATGTCCGTGTTGATCTAGATCTCGATATTGGCGTCTGTTCTCGAACAAACCGAGCATTTCAAGTCGAGGGTCTGCAACGGCAATGGACGATCCTGATGGTCTCCGTGGTCTGAGCCTCGCAGGAACTCATGCATCTAGAGAAAGCCACAAGCGCTAGAGGAAACAAAGTGTTCGCAAGCAAGAGGGAAAAAACAGCGAAGTCATTAGGGTAGGACAGGAGGACAGGCAAAACTTGAACTATACTAATACTACTCCGAGCTCCTATAGGGGTTGCTTAGTAATTGTGCTACGATCATGTGACAGAAACACGACGCGAAATAGGAGCGGAAGGAATCCGAAAGGATATATCTACTCTACTTATTCTGTATCACCAACATCACCATTTCCTTTTCCATTTTGAAGAGTATTAGCCGGAAGGTCTGAAGCACGAACGCTCCTAAAAATAATGGAAAGACACTGAGAGACTGATAAGGTGGGACGGGCAGAGATTGGGCAGAGAACTCGACCAGGAAAGTTCAGGTCCGGTACTATATGAACCGTTTTGTACTAACGTGCGTTCAATTGCTACTTGCCGGCGAGAATAATATCTAAGCGATAGAAGTGAGAAAGGTTGGAGAAGATGCATTTGACATATTATGCTCGCAGTCATAAAGATATTTTATAACTTCCTGTTGATTTTCCTCTTCGATCGAACTCCTTTGAAAGGACGCTTGCTGAGCTCCAGGCGTGTTTCATGAGGCGCATCCTTCCAAGCTATAAACGCCTCACCCAACTGTTCGGTCGTGATTTCACCACTCCGCTGCACTTTGTTCCATTTCTTCATGTAGTTAAACCACAGTTCGTCTTCGGCTGCCGATTCGTGCTTCGCCACCTCGCCTGGTTCATCTTCATTGATACCTAAGGTTGGGCTTTCTGGGAAGTTCTTGTACTCGCGATGAACGATGTTTCGGTAAAGGACCTCGCAATGCTCCACGGCCCAGGTCAGGAGGAGTTCTTTCTC
This sequence comes from Coprinopsis strossmayeri, assembly GCA_900156845.1. Classification (NCBI taxonomy): domain Eukaryota; kingdom Fungi; phylum Basidiomycota; class Agaricomycetes; order Agaricales; family Psathyrellaceae; genus Coprinopsis; species Coprinopsis strossmayeri. The sequence goes on along the minus strand of FTPT01000093.1, from coordinate 249,278 downwards.
CAGAGAGGAACACGGTCTGCCTGCTACCTTGTCCATAAAGTTACATATCGCGACTGTATCATCTTCTCGGAGGTATTCTCCACTGTACCGAACGGCTTCCTGTAGATCAGGGTCGTGGAGAACGGAAAAGCGCTGTTGCTCCTGGTGAAGAGAAGGCGCGTGGCGCCTGAAGTCGCGATCGACAAAGAATCCAGGAACAGCCGTAAAAGGAGGCAAGCCATGTTTCAAGTATGGGCCAAGTTTGCCAATCATCAGACAAAAGTTGAATGTGAACATCCCGCACTCCAGAAGGACTTCTTCACCTCGAATGGTGGTGAAGTACAGCCAATAATGGTCTTCAGGGTCCTGGCCGTGCATGAACTTGTGATCATCAACACTGTAATAGGAAAGCTTGTCCTGGTTTTTGACCTCCACTCGACCTTTCACGATGCCGAAATCTTTAATGGGAGAGGTTTCGTACTTCAAACGAACCCGCCGTTGACCTTCGGGCCCGGACGTTGTCGTATACATTTCCGCCAAGAGAGCGAAGGATACGGCGACGAGGCCTGGGAGAAGGTGACCTTCGTACATGAACCGCTGGCCAAGTTTCTGTCTGATTTTTTCAGATTTTGCTGTTGGCCACCACTCTCCAGGGTTATTAACGAAAGACTGCTCGGAGATTTCGTCGCCCAGGATCACCAGACGTGAGCTGTATCCATCTGGGAAGGCGCAGACGCCATTCTCGTCTTTGGGGTTGGGGGAATTCAGGATTTTATGAGTGATTGCCGGATGGATTGGCTTGTCTGGGTGTCCACGAGTTCCTTCCATTAGGCAAGCCAGCAATGGGTAGAAAGACTTTAGATTAATTCTATCAGTTTTTCCTATATTTCAATGTGATGAGAAGAAAGCTCTTAAGTGGTTGAAAAATGCCTTACCACATTGCAGTTTATGGTCAGGCCAATCTTGAGTTTGGCATTCCTGGCTACAATAAATTGTCTGGTAACGGTATTGGACATCAATAGCAAGAGCTAGGACCAAACACTTACCTCTCCGCACGATGAACAGAGCCTCAAGTTGGTGTTTTTGGAGCAAACAATGCACCTGTCAAGCGTCTCCAATGGCAAATGAACAGTCCTGAGTTTGTCCGGGGTTATGGGCTGGGTTTGGCGCGAATTCATGGCTTTATACAGCAAAAATGCAAGGATTAAGCAGATAAATGGAATCTCTAGATTTGTAGCGGCAGTTTTTACAACCTCGATGGACGAAACCATGGTGGTAAAAGACGAAAGACGATTTTACGGAGGACTACTTACCCCGGACTCAGACTGCCCCTATTTACTTGTAGACACATGACTCTCACGTGTTCCGCGCCGCGGGGCGTTCGAGCTTCGATTCTCATTCAGCTTCATCCCTTCCTTGTACTTTGCATTAATCTGCCAACTACTCTCGGGAAGACGCTCACCCATGGAGAAGGGATATAAGATGACCCTAGAGCAAATGGGTGGCGGCGCTGAGACAGTAGAAAAGGCCTTGAGGCTAATACGAAAGGCTAAACCGCGAACGGCGGCAGGTTCTGGCTACGAGCTTGGAGATCTGTCTACTGGTTTGGTTCCTATCTGCGGTCTAATAGCTTCAGAAAGGTGAGTCCCCTATTTACGAGCCTGCGCCTAGGGACTGACACGTAATGTAGCCTTAACAATGAAGAGATAACGGTTGCATCTGCCCAACCAGCTTCTTGTCTGAACAAAGCTCAATTCAACAAGGCTTGCCAAATTCTAAGGGCTGCTCTTCAGGATAGTGCTGGAGGTTACTCTAAACGAGTTACAGGCCAACATTTGGCCCGGAGATACATCCCAAACTCTCTTCTGGCGACGCAATTGAGCCAGTTTTGCGAGGAAGCGCAGGCGCGACTCACAGAGCTTGGCTTGAAGGTTACCAACAAAGACATTGTCTGTGGGGTATTTCTCTGGGTCTGTACAGTTGCGAAGGTACGGTCATATCTAATCCTAACAGTTTCAAGGCTAATAGGGGACATAGATTCATAATCCGCCTTCAGCTGAAGAGCTTGGATCGGAGTATAACATTTCGGCAGTCAAATTAACTGCATTCTCGAAAAAGCTTAACGATAACTTGTCTGACTTGAAACGGAAAATATCCCACCAGCTGAAAGGCAAACCTCCGGTCATCCCTTCGCCAACGAAACCCTCACTGGCCGCGGTCACACCAAGAAGGTCCGCTCGTTCGGGGCCCAAGCGCGAGTTGCTAACCAGGCAATCGGTTCGAAAACCACCGACTGAACAAAATGACAACGAGCTACCAGTCCCAGAGACGCCGACAAAGAAACGAAAGCTCGACTCCGAAGCAAATCCACAATCGCCGCTCCCCTCATCCTCGAGGCTTATCGTGAACGACCCAAGTCGAGGGTCTCCTCTGAAGCAAACGGCAACAGTATCAGATGATGCTGACGTGGAGATGGCAGAACCTCAAGTACCTTCCGAAAGTGAAGGTGACGATGAGCCCAAGACTCGTGCATTCAGACGGTTCCGGCCTGTTTATCTCGAGGATAAGCAGTGGTCCGCTCGAGATCCCCGTCTCAAACGACTATGGCGCCTACGTTCAGAGCAAAAGCAGAAACTTGTGAACCTTCACGGGCATCCATTTGATTTGTAGATTATTGTATTGTCGTTATTGTACGAGAATGGTGGCTCCTGCGACCGCATGGGCTGACTTTCATCCTCAGTCTTAGCCCGTGGTTTCTTACCTTATTCCTAACCCAATCCCAGGTGCAACACGCCATGGTGTCTTTCGTGCCACAACCCATGGTGCATTCTCACCTCTATCTTCCATACTACATCCCGTGCCTACAAGGCATTCAAAAAACCTTTGTCCTATTAGAAGTTGTTGGGGCTGACAGAAAAGTTTTTTTTTTCAAATTGATTATAAGTCATGCCCATATGCGATGATAATGCCGTGCTGATACTATCACTGCGACCACCACCTTACTATTGCTCCAATGGCATCGACCGCTGCAGACGTCGTCGACGACGGCTATGTGGCACTTCCGACGGTTGAAGAACCTCTGCCTTCGTACTCCAGCCATTCAGGGTTGCGCATTCCAGAATCGCAAGATGGTTTCTTCCCGTACCAAGAAGAGCGACATCTTCAGCAGGTGGATTGTCTCTCAATACTCAATCCATGAACAGCAGTTTATCGCGCCCTTCCATTAGATTGAAGAAAAATGGCTGTTGCACCGGAGGGGCTCAGATGCTGCGCCATCGGAAGTTGGTAGCGTACGGCACTCGCTTGGGCAAGGCCCGTCGAATCCAGACCCATTTCACGAGGACGATGAAGAACAGGAGAGCGTGAAAAGGGAGAAGCTGTGGAACGGCGAAAATCATGCGAATGGTGCGATTTCTACCTTCATCAATAGGACTTTTCTCATTCTCGAATAGAAGTCTTGACTGCTGAACAGGTAAATCTATTGCAGTCCTTCCAGAAATGCTTGGAGCTGCGAGACAAATATATGCTCAAATCTGGGCAACGGCTGGGCGACGATCCTCGAGACCACGACGGGTATTTCCAAGGAGTGTCTGACGAGGACGCTGACGTCTGCGGCGTTCGTCCAGATGCTCAGATCGATTTTACACAGTCTACGAGCTCAACAGCACCTTCGACGAAGTGGAAAATCTATCCTAAGCCACCGCCTCCTCATTGGCACTGGAAACAGGACCAAGTTATCAGTGCAGACGGAAAGCATGTCCCGGGAGACAGCTTCAAATTTGAGCAATGCGAGATCCCTCAAGCAGCAGAAGGGTGGTTGTTCGAGTTAGATGAGAAGGGAGTTTATCAGGTCTATAAGGATCAGGGTACGCACATTTCTACGTCCCCCACTTAGGCTTCCAGCTAAACCTGCATAGAAGAGAAGCCTGCCTTTGACATTCCTGATATTCGAGAGTACTTTTTGGACCTGGAATATGTCCTGAACGTCATCTGCGATGGGCCAACGAAGAGCTTTGCCTTCCGCAGGCTCAAGTATCTTTCCAGCAAATTTACGATGTACAGTCTGTTGAACGAATTTCAAGAGATGGCCGATATGAAGGTATGCTAGATAGATTCTGAACATGATTCTGCCACGCTTACTGTTGTTTCAGAAAGTGCCCCATAGAGACTTTTACAACGTTCGAAAAGTCGATACCCATGTCCACCACTCGAGCAGTATGAACCAGAAGCATTTGCTTCGTTTTATCAAGTCGAAAATGAAGCGCAGTCCCAACGTATGTTCGTTGCAAGCTTCGTGGGATAGGCAGCTCATTGTTGCACTAGGATGTTGTTATTTTCAGAGATGGTCAAGAATTGACCTTATCCCAAGTCTTCGAATCCTTGAAGCTGACTGCATACGACTTATCCATTGACACTCTCGACATGCACGCTCATCAAGATTCCTTCCATCGATTCGACAAATTCAATTTGAAGTACAACCCGATTGGAGAGTCCCGTCTCAGGGAGATTTTCCTCAAAACAGACAACTATATCGAAGGCCGTTATCTTGCTGAATTGACGAAGGGTATGTCGTTCTCTCCATACCTATAAACGTCTTACTGATAGATACAGAATTGATGACGGATTTGGAACAAACGAAGTATCAGAATGTGGAATGGCGAATTAGTATCTACGGCCGAGCTCCGAATGAGTGGGATAAGCTTGCAAAATGGGTTATCAACAATAAGCTATTCTCTCACAACGTTCGATGGCTCATCCAGGTTCCTCGTCTGTATGAATTTTACAAAGCCAACGGATCCGTAAACACCTTCGAGGACATTGTCGTCAGTAAGTCGATCCTTCGCGGTTTTACAAGGCCCCGCTCACTTCCCAATAGATATCTTCCGCCCACTGTTCGAAGTGACTCAGGATCCGCGCACGCATCCAGAACTACACGTATTCTTGCGGCGTGTTGTTGGCTTCGATACTGTCGACGATGAATCGAAGGTGGAACGGAGGATTCACAAGAAGTTCCCGTATCCGAGGTTATGGAATCTTCCTCAATCCCCACCTTATTCCTACTGGATATACTACATGTTTGCCAACATGGCGAGTCTGAATAATTGGCGTCGTATCCGAGGGTTTAGTGCGTCACCCGTCATGAGTCCTGCCGAGTAAAATCTGACATTGACTACAGATACATTCGTATTCCGGCCCCACTGTGGCGAAGCGGGCGATACCGACCACTTGACGTCTGCATTCCTAACATCCCATTCTATATCGCATGGGATCTTGCTTCGCAAAGTTCCAGCCTTGCAATACCTATTCTATCTCAAGCAGATCGGTATTGCGATGAGCCCGTTGAGCAACAATGTTCTATTCTTGACTTATGAGCGTAACCCGCTTCCGGATTTCTTCAAAACGGGGTTGAACGTCAGTCTCAGCACGGATGATCCTTTGCAGTTCCATTTTACCAAGGTTCGTTGCTACTTTTGTCGCCACTGAGGAGGGCGCCCCTTAATGTATCGTTTCTAGGAACCCTTGTTGGAAGAGTATAGCGTTGCCGCTCATGTGAGTTGGCTCCATACTTAGCGTTTATTTTGCGATTGACAACGGAATGATTTATAGATATATAAACTCCCACAGAGCTCCTTAGCCGAACTAGCGCGCAATTCTGTCCGCCAGAGTGGATTCGAAATGGAAATCAAACGTCATTGGTTGGGCTACAATTGGTATCTACCAGGCGCAGCAGGCAACGACATTCACAAGGTTCGTTTTTATTTTGTCTCCATTTCCATTCACTACTCCTTTAAGCAAGGGTGCGATATAATAAGACTAAGTTGCTAACACGGAAATTTCTCTATCTTTAGACGAATGTACCAGACATTCGATTGCAGTATCGTCATCAGACGTTGCTTGGGGAGCTGGAGATGCTGAAGAAGGCCAGTGCAATGGGCAATGTCAGTCCCACTTGGTCTGTTGCCATAGGCGGTCCTCCGAACCCGACCCAGGTTAGCGCCGGGCTGCAAGGGCCATCAACCATAATTCCTACGGCGGATGCGATTGCTGCAAAAACTATGGCGGCTTCATGATCCATAATCACTCGTTTTGTTGTTTGGTTTGTTCCCTAAGTACATCTCGATCCCTTTGGTCGAGGCAAAAGATAAACGTCACAGCGGGTTCACGGTTTCCATTTTATTAACGTGGATCTGGGTTGAAGTCATTAGAACCGCTCATGTCAATTTCATGTCACCGAATAATATGCAACGCTCCTCTAATCCTGTCGCTGGCAAACATTCATTCTGCCGTTTTATCCACTGCAGTTCATCGGAGAACCAAAAACGGCGAGTTCTTTCCTTGTATTGTGGCCTGCTGACCCGCTGAAGCCGCTGGGGTGGTTTTCAATGTGATGCCATCACAAAGCATCCTTGGAGTACTACAATAATTCCATGCAAGTATGTTCGGTTTAGACGAATTCAGATGGTTTACTCGGGATCTTGAATGGGCGTTGCCATCCATCCACTTTGAAGTTGATATCAGTTCCCAATTTGATACATCAGGGTGGTATATATGCTTGAGTAGCTTGGGGTCTGGATTGGACATCTGAGCGCCCGTTTCCCGTTTTCTGTACATCCTCGCTCTAATTCCCGGGCTCGCACGCATACCTCATGGCCGACGACCTCGATATCAAGAGCGATGGAAAACCCAGAACGCTGGTGTTATGCTTTGATGGTACCTCAAACGAATATGACAAAGATGTCAGTCAGAGTACTTCACAACTTTTACACTGACACCACCTGGAACGATGAGATGCCAATTTGCTTATCCTTCTGTCTTTTCAGAACTCCAACGTCGTGAAGTTCTTCGCGTTACTGAACAAAGACCCGAATGAACAACTCTGCTACTACGATCCTGGAGTTGGAACTTGGTTCCATACTGGCGTTGTGTCTCCGTTGTTCAATTGGGGAGCGAAGATGATGGATTTGGCAGTTGCTTGGTGTGTAGGCTGTCTTCTTCAAGGGACTCAACTCGGGGTCGGAGTCACTGAACGACCGCGTGACCGAATTTAGGTACCTTGATGCCCATGTCCTAGACGGTTACAAGTTCTTGATGCAGAACTACCGGGTTGGAGATAAGATATGCATATTTGGTGAGACCTCGGTACGCTTATCAAGAACCGGCCTGGCATGTGTCTGAACAAACACTCATACCGAAGGTTTCTCCCGGGGAGCATATACAGCGAGGTATGTCTTTACCCTGCTTGACGTACCGAAGTCCTTCTCAGTGGGATCTCCAGAGCATTGGGAGGCTTCTTACACAAGGTGCTTATTCAAAATACTCTAGTGCGTTTTGCAGATTAGGTTAATCTTCCGCTATTTGAGTAGGTTGGTCTACTTGGAAGGGACAATGTTACCCAAATACCTTTTGCTTTCAAAATGTATAAGCAAGAGGATGCAGAGAGCCTGGAGTTATGTGACGGGTTCAAGCGCACGTTTTGCCAGTCGGTGAGGGTCGAATTTTTAGGCGTATGGTTCGTATTCGGTTTTCTTCAACTTATCTTGAAATTCCGATAGACCCTAACCAGTACATTAATAGGGATACCGTCGCTAGCGTTGGCGTGATAATGGGTAAAACCTTGCCCTTTACGAACTCCAACAGCTCTATTACGACTTTTCGGCATGCTCTAGCTTTAGACGAGGTGATTCCCTCCTGGTTCCGGTGCCGCTGATAATAGGTGATGCTAATGATATCATCCTAGCGTCGGGCGAGATTCCGTCCGAGCTACTATCACCGACCGTCACCCACCCTCATGGCAGCTGCCATGGACCCAGAGCGGGCAAGCTCCCCGTTTTTAAGCGACAGTTCTACCAGTTCGTCTGCTGCGTCCAGGAAAGGAAAGTCTAAGCTCAGATTTGGAAGGGCATCTACCTCAAAGGAGAAAGATAAACAGCCAGCCGGACCTGAAACGAATGCTACCTCCAATGCCCGAGATGGCCTCCCAGATGATGTTCTTGAGGTTTGGTTTGCAGGAAGCCATAGTGGTGGGTGTCTGATAGGTTAAATTCGGGCATCGTGCTTAAGATATCCAATCTTACTGCTCAGATGTGGGAGGAGGCAATACCTTGAATACGGCCCGCCACTCCTTGTCAAACATACCCCTTCGGTGGATGGTCCGAGAGGTAATGAAGTCTGGCTGCGGAATTAGATTTAACCCGGAAGCGTTGTTGGAGCTTTCATTAGACTCGGCTGACGAGAAAGATGAAATCGATGCGCTCGAGCCTGTCAATGATAGTCTGACGGGATCGTTCAAGGATCGTCTGTGGTGGATCCTGGAGATAATCCCTCTAAGCTACGCGTGGCAGGATGCTGACGGAGTTTGGTATAGGTCCTGGGGGTAAGCGATGTCCACCTGTCGGCAGACCGTGGCGGATCCGCTAACGGTCAACCTATCGTATAGATGGCATCTGGGTAGAGGAAGAGTTATTCACAACCCAAAGCCCAAGTTTCATCGCAGTGTCCAGATCAGATTGGCGTCAAATCTAGGATATAAGCCCAAAGCGAAATGGGAGGCTGGAACAGAAGAATATGTGTCGTGAAAAGGCCATCCCCGGGTGTTCATAACTACCTTTGCTTTGTAGGAGTCCTGTTATATATTTCTGTAAATTCATTTTAATTAGTAATCGCTCTTCTGAACAAAACTTACTCGGGGCTGATGATGGCAACTTGTAGGAGAAGGAACTCATACGTAGGATGTACCTGCTTCGACTAGAAACACCCTTGAACGGGGGGTTTCGGCGGATATATTGTTCAAAGCCCAGGATGTTTCTTGTCGCTGAGCGATTCCTATTGTCACTGGCTAGGTCATCGCAATCTGCTGCCTTGACAGGCCCTTCTGTTGACTCTCAAGGCGAGGAAGGCTACGTGTCCGAGTCTCTTTTTCAAATGAACTGCCATGCCAGGCTCCTGATGGGGTGGAAAGAGGCTGCTTTAGAGGAATTTCAGGACACCGATATACTGGGGACTCACATTGCCCCCTAACTTCTAACTTGGTCTTCCGATGCGCCTCCTAGCAGATGGTCACGTCCATTGAGCAATTCGATAAATTCGACGGTGTCGCCAACCTCGTTTGCTATTCATGTAATTGCATTGACCTTCATACAATAGCATTGGGAGACTAAATGACATATAATAGACTAGAAAAGACAATAATGGGCGCATAGAAAACGAGAAAACCTGGTGTGGGCGAAACGTGATCGTTGTTAGCCCAACGTCAGCCGCGCCTCCGCGATTGCGTGGTTTGTATGATCGTCGCTCTGGGTCCATTTGGCGTTACAATTTGCCCTCTGTTGGTTTTTATCCCTTTGTTCTCTACCGTCAAACAAAACACCTGGACTGGGGCTCCTTTCTTGAAGGTATTCAAAACGCAGAGCGAACGCTATGGATTCCGGAAACTAGACCTGACGACGATGATGGCTAGAGAAAGGGCCCTGTCTTGCATAGGATCTAAGAACACGAAGAATGGCGCCCGGTAGTTCCAGGAGTCATCCTACACAACCAGGCTACTGGACGAAGAGACAGCTGTTGACACGAAAGGCCAACCATTCGATGCCGGACGACGTTCCAAGTTCTCCATGGATTTCACAGAATTTATATGCAAAGAGTCCTGCAGGAAGCCAGCAACACAGGCCAATGACGTAGAACGATATCATCAATGTCATTTATACGCCAGTGTGGACAAGAGGGCCACGATTATGAAGGGCTCACCTATCTTTCCTGCATCACCAACATTCGGAACTTATCCAGTGCTCGTCGACACCTTTAGTACAGCCAACTGTTACGACGCGTTTAACTGGCACGGTCGCGGTTGGCCTGGGCTAAATCAGCTTCGGTCTGGACGACTTTCTCTGGGTCAGCAGAATAGAGACACTATTGGAAAATGAATCTTATCTGCTCCTTGATGCGGTCTTGATATTCTAGCTTTGATATCGGCAACAAAGAGACTTGCTCCGAGTCTGTTGCTGGAACATCATATATCGTTCGCATATGGACCAGTCATAAGCACCGCCGGCGTTACCTCTGGTGCACGGAGAATTCCCTCAATTGGCAGAACCTGGTGGTATCTGCCTGTTTGTCCGTCTCCTTGCCTGTTGGTTGATCACCATCACATCTCGAAGGTCAGGTATCATGGAAGGATATGTCCATCCTAAGGGGGAGATACTTCTATGCTTACTGGCTTGGGCCACCGACGATCCTCCTTCGATAGAAATACTGGCCGGCACAGTCTTGATGAAGCCGTGAAGAAGAATAGGAAAGGCCCTAACGTGGATTGATGCGTCTGGACTGGCCTGCCATCCTCCATTCCCATGGTAATGCACTGGTAATGCCCCCCGCACAAGTATGCCAGCGGCGTCAACAAGCGTATAGACCGCGAGAAGGAGACCTCTGACAGACGAAGTAACAACGTCTGCATATCCAGAAGTGTGCATGCGAAGGAGTCTCGAGAGAGGGGTGGTTGAACGGTCGTCGACCCTGTAGCCTGCCCTTTGCCGCTCGTACCACTTGTGAGCTCGAGGAGGTCCAGCGGTAAACATTCGTCCTCTAGGACGAGATTCTATTAGGACGAGTTCCTGGCAGGTTCTGCGCTGGGCTACGATCCATTGTTGGAAGGGTATGGCAACGTGACTGGGGTGGGCGGGTTTGAACTCGTTGGGGCTTCCTCTTTTAAAGGACTTCGTTTGCATGGTCTAGTCGGTTACGGGATATGAATCCGATGGAGCCAATCCGAGTCAAGTCCTAGAACAGAGAAAACTTTGACTGAGTACCATGAGGCAGAAGGGTGACAAACCATCGCTTCTCGAGGTCCCTAACTCTCGGGATCTCTGCTGACAGCCTAGCCGGTTGGCGAACGTAGAAGTCCCGGTGGCAGGAATCTCGTGCGACTGATTGGTCTCAGGTGGAACTTCGCGGTTTATTTGGTTGGTTTGTCACAATGTTTCGCGTGTCGTGACGGTCAGCTCTCCTTGATTGGGATCATTTATATTTGATTCGACTTTCCCCTTAGATTAACAGCAACACCGCAAGGATACCCAGACGAATAGTTAGTTTTCCACCTTAGCTTCTGCATTCCTGAAAAATGCCCGCGTCGAGACGACTAACATGGCCGCCCTTGCTTATCCACAGGCACGACCCCGAAGAGCATCTAAATTCTTCAAGCTCCACTGTCCAAACCCAATCATCCTTCTGTCCGGTAGTACATGGCATCCCCCGGATTCGGCAAACTAGAGAGACAAGGCTAAGCAGCAGAATATTCTGATACAAGCCTCCGAATTATGACACTACTTCCCTCCTAATGCATTTACACAACTTTTATCAGAGGAAGCGACATGTCCTCTTACCGGGGTAAATAGATGGTCCTATCTTCTCATCGGGAGTGCTCCAACGCCTCCGAAGAAACCTACCGGACGTGCTTAGTAATTAGCTCGCTACTGACGGCTCCATTTTAGGCGATGCGTTATAGACCGGGGCAATCGTATTCGTGTATTTCGCTGGTGCATGAGCGAATGGGTCGAGAGCCTCCAATAGTAGTTCCCAGAGGACGTGGTCGTATGGCAGCAGTTTTCTATCTATTGAACCTTTAAACTGATTGGCACTGGCTCCTTTGAATGAGTGAGCGTTACTCCATGGCATGGGGTGTCGATTCCATTTTGTATGCCCATTTATGCATTAAGTGTGTGGGCTTTATAAAATAAAACGCCTCCAAGAGCGACTCCAATCTAGAAATTCCTGATGACTAGCCTGTTTTAACTTCACCAGGCTTCACCACTGCTTTCCTCCGTACTACGTTAGTGCAGGGCAGAAACGAGGTTTTAAACTAAGGTGGAGCCTAGATGGGCGCTTCGGATGTTACTACTATGCCAGGGAGAACGGAGTCTGAAACTTATGATGGCAGCGCAGTGGTCGAAAGTCGCAAAGGCTTGAAGGATTATGGAAATCATCGATGATATCTATAAAGGATGCTAAATGTATTGTTGGAGACTATACTATGGGGTTTTTGTAACTGCTGTACCCACGTTTTGTCGTCTACTGTGGTTAGAGCCTTCATCGGCATTGATTCGGCATGCCAAATGACATCATTATTCTCTCAGGCTGTCTACCTTGCTAGGAGTTGCTACTAGTAGAAAGATGCAGTTCTACCCAAAACAGAATTTTACCAGATCCAGGAAGGTTGAATTGGATCTTGCAATTGCATCCCGACAGTCGGGAAGCTAGGGACTGTCCCATTTCTCCGGTTCGGAGTTCTTGTCATTGTTCCAAGTTTTGGTGCATTCCCCTCAGTTTCCCTGCTCACTTCATGGCCCTGAATCACTCGGGACAGAGATTCCAAACTTTTCCGAGTCGCAAATTTAGCAGTACCTGTCAGAAACTGCTCAAGTATGGCTCCACACCGCGAGGAATGATTGACACCCCTAGCCTAGAGCAAAGTGCTATTTGTATCACATGGTCAGGAGGTGTCCTTGATCCATCAGCGTCTCGTTCGAAGCTCCTTTGCTCTCGTTATAACCTGAGGGACAATAGGGGTAGGCCTGAACGGGTCTATTAGATGCATAACTAGAAACCTGGGATCCCGTACCGGACCATTGGCTACGTATTTCATTCCGCCCCTCCTCAACCCCATTATCGCCACCATTCGCGGAAGCCCCCGGGTCGCAGTACTATCTAATACTCACAATCTCATCACTCAAGCGAGAGTGTTTAATATTTAGGTATCAAGCTGGTGCATCTCGGCAACTCCTCATGAATCTCTTAGGCTGAGCCTTGTGACCGATGTAATAAAAGTCGTAACTCTCAAATCAAATCAGATTGGTCAATAGCTCTCAGCGTGCACTCCTGTAAAATCCTAGAACCCATACAGACTGAGATTTAACCGATAGCTCGGCATCTACCAACTGCGAGCAGCAGCGCATCCCAGTTTCCAACGTAATTGATACGGGATTGTACGTCCGTAGCACATGCGTCGCGTGGCTCCTCGTGAGTAGAAGCTTCGAAAAAAAGGAAGCCACGGCCTTGAGCTCTACATTGCCCGCGTCGATCTTCCTAATCATTAAATTAAGTGGTGGCGGATGTGCACTTCGAGATGAGCGTGGCGTAATCTTAATTGATATCGCCGTCGGCCCTTTAATGCGAAGCCACGGAGATGGATGGTCGTCCTGCCCGCGAAGTTCTTATTTACCTACTTACCTACGACCAATGTTTTGAGAAGGCTTTGCGGTGCGAGTTTGAGGTTTACAGGCTGAATGTTTCTTCGCCGGTTTGGAGACTAACAGAAGTCGTTAGTAAAATGGATGATATCACTGCCGAAGTTCCATAATACCTGTTCGGAAAGCGGAGATGAATCATTAGCCATAGGTCATGATGAGGAGTTCAAAATAAAACAACGTCGAGTTGTTGATACTACAGCCCAGGAATCAATTATCACTGATAGTAAGTAAGAGCCAGGTTTCCCTTCCATATCCGGGGCAGAGCATACACAAGATGAACCATTTTTCCAAACAGCCGACATCCAATCCAACGTTCAATGTTCAAGTTCCTGTAACGGAGTATACGTATAGCCGCTGCGGTTCACGACGTTTCTAGTGATCTGCGGTCCCCACGGTGTATTACCGAGGCTTGTAGACAAATCGAAGGCTGATTTGGAGTTGTCATTGATTGGTGGTTTACTGAATTGCTGAGTCGGCAATGACATTGCCCCTCGACAACGTACTTCATTTATTGATTTACAGCATACACAGCTGCGGGAGACGAAGGGGCCGGGTAGATGATATGTGATATCTGGCACTGGTGTAAGAATCCGCGAAGCACGAATCAGGGATGCTGAAGGGAAAAGTGACGTAAAAATGTTCGAACTTTCCAGTGTTGTGGGGGTCCATCTCGGGGCAAGATGTTTGACGCTAGGAGGTATAATTGATAGGCATAAGGTCTAGGCTACCATGTATGATGGTCGGAGACTTGAGCCTGAAAATGGTATAGTTGTTTCCAATCTGATTTAAAGTCTAAATAACTGTCGATAAGTGGAAATGGGGGAGAGTGGGCAGCCATCCCCGATCTCTGCAAGCCGCAAGGGATAACTTTGGGTCTTGTTGATTTTTTACGCCGCCTACGTACTATCGTATTGTTCGCTGGGGTGCGGGATGACATAACGTGTCAGGAGCCATGCCGTGGATATGCAGCCTTTCGGCTAGCGAGTTCCGTGCTGGAATAGACATAGACGGAAGTAGGCATCCGGATACGAGAACTTTGCGACTGTTCGAAGTTTTGATGGCTGGAGGACTTTGGGGGCCAGTAGTAGCAAGGGGTGGGGACAGAGAGGCATGCATATCCATATCAGACCCGTTATTTTGGTGGCTCGTTGATGTCGGACTCGGCGCGCAGGTAAGTGAGAGTCTGAGACTAGAGCAGCCATAATTCAAGATCTAGAGAGATGGTCTGTTGCGCTCTTATCATCATGCCTCTGTATACTAGACTGCCTGTTAACAAGGCCGCCATTTTACATTGCTCGAGATAATATACGTTCAATCTTGGAGAAGCCAAGAATTAATGAGGTTGACTGCGGTCATGACTATTCAAGACCCTCTTCAAGCTCAAGCCTGGGAAAGATGGATCGATACTAACGTTGGATCATCGAAGCGCTTAGCGATCAAAGTAGCGCTGGAGAAGGAAGCTCAGAACCGGCGGCCTCTTCACAGTTCTTGTGCTAGGGCAGAAGCCTGATCCAGAACGTGCATGGCTACTCCGCCATGGGCTTCTGGGGCACGACACTCAACAACTTTCAGTGCCCGAGGGTCGAAGCAGAAGCAGCCACTCCGAAAGGCTTGCAAACTGGAGGTTCCTGGTTCGCAAAAGTCAAGCTTTTTCAAATTCGAGCTCCAAGGCCGATTGGAACGAGGCTTAGACGTTGGAGTGCATACTTATGGTGAAGAAATTCTGTTGGAATGTCAGGAAGTACTAGTAAAGCTTTCTGTAATAGATTACGAGAATCCCGTTTACTTTCGATATTTTCGCGAGAAATTAAGGTGAGAGACATCCTTTTCGGTTCTTTGCAATTCGGGGCGGCGACTACAGTGCTAATGAAATCTTCAGCATGATTGGAATGACACCGTCTAGCTTGAACCTTTGTGCTAAATGCTGTTAGACTCGTAAAGGTGGGATCCCACTCTGATGCACAATTTTAGGGATGCGTAGGTATTACGGATTAGAAGGTTATATGTACTGTGATGCATTCTGTGACGAGTGTGGTGATGCTGCCCAGGAACGAAGTCAGCCACTGCACGCTGCGACTATGCTTCGCGAACACCTGAAATCGCTCCAAAGTGCAGGGAAGCGTCGTTCGGTTCATAGTCGGAGGCATCCCCTACGTACTTCCATGGCTTGGGAATAATCTGGAATTCCAGCGATAAATTCGCGAATTACGAGTACAAATAGAAATGCTTTAGACGAGATGGGGAACAAGGTCATAGGTGAGTTCGGTTGGGCCGGTTCCCCTCCGGGTGCCTGGCCTTGGCCTGGCCTGTTTACTCGGTTGCTGCTGATGGATTGGTTGGATGGCAGTTGAGCACCTCCCAGCGGTGATGGTTGCAATAAGACGGTTCGTTTATTATTCAAGTGGGTACTTACGGGTACTTACGCCGCTCGGGTGCTGAACTTTGCCACGGCCACATGAAAAAAACATATCATGGATAGCGCCACCACCAGGACATTCACAAACTGAAGGAAACTGTTGAGACTTGTGTGTTTCGTATTCCTGGACTGAATAACCGCCGGCCTTCCGCAGCAATACGCCTGAAATTTAAAATCCGCGTCAATATTGATTTTTTAGGGGGGGGGCGGGGAGTATGGATGCAAAGCGGAAAACGTTCGGATCTAGAGCATGTACTCCTAGTGCTTGAACGAATTCATGAGATCATTAGACAAACAAGCTCAGCTTCTAGTGGCGGGTACATGGTCAATAATCCCCGTACTTCTCCGTAGCCAAGTTTTGTATTTACTTCCGAAATGATATTTCAGATCTATCAATTCGCCGAGGACATTGCCCGAGCAGAAGACCTATGGACCTGGAGGCTGACCAGAGTATGGTACAGCCTAATACAACGGTCCTTGACAGACGCATTGGTATAGATTTGCTTCGAATTGGGCGTCTAGACGGCAGATTGGCATGTCGATCGTGTGCGGAGCAGTTGCCAAGGGGGGGCGAATCCAGATTTGGGTAGATAGATCTATTAAGGGCGATGGTCAGGAATTCGTTTCAGGATTCTGCAGCGCCAGTCCATCTTGAACCTTTACCACCACCATCTCTCCTCCAGGCTGTCTGTCTTTTCTGCTGAGTTCCAGTGAATTCCTTAGTTTTTGGGTTCTGGGGGTTCCTAAAAAACATAAGCTCCGTTTGGCTGTCACCCCAAATTTGCACCTTCCCAATCTGGGTATCCACCGCGCCCACCAAATCATTTCTCCGAACATATTTCTATACCCACGCTCGCAGCATGGACTGGCGTTATAATCCGCAAAGCTTTGCCGTCATATCCCAAGATCCCGCTGAATACCATTTTCTTCCTCCGACGACCCCAAAATCTGCTGCCAGCCACCCGGACAGCGTGCTCGTTAGAGACCCGCCGAGAGACAGGCTACCTAGGTCGAATATTGACGTCTTGACCCAGGATATCGATTCGCGACTGGTGAGTGACGTCCGCCTGGGCTGATATCGATGAATAATGACGCGACGACGCGTACACAGGCTGTCCTTCGAAACGAGACAGCTCGAATACCACTTGATGCGCTTTCGTCTGTGGACTTCTACGCAACCCTATACAGTCTTCCTTTCGAATCGCGCAAACCCCGCCGAGCCACGTCGAAACCGTCTTCTTTAAAGACATCGCCCACGATGAAGAAACAACGTTCATCCTCGCTACAGTTGCTGTTGAATACGCTCCTTCCCACATCTCCAACGAATCCAAGTAGCGATGGGGAATATACGCCCCGTAGTCAGGCGAATTTGACAACAGCGGGCGGTTCGGACGAAGGCTCTTTGGGCGCGTGGGACGACTGCTTTCCTTCATCGGCAGCAGCAACATCTCCGCGAGATTCACCACCCCTTGACTTTCTTTTAGACGACGATCCTTTTGCCAACTTGACTTCGCTAGCTGTGCCAGGCTCGCGCAACTTGTCAATGCCTGTTCCACCACTACCTCTACTACCAGAAGTTGTACCATTACCCCCTCCTCCGCGCTCTCGTTTGATGCCTGCAACAGAGCAACTTCCAAGGAAATCTCTCGCTCGGGCCAATTCAACAGAAGCTACGTCCCCAAAAACCCGACCGCGCGCCATATCAGGTGCGAGGACTCTGCAACCTGCGTACCAGCGACCGGCGTTTTCTCCCCGACCTTCTCTGCCCTCATTAAGCACGCTCGCTAAGATGAACGTCGTTCTCACCAAAAAGGTACGAAAACCTTCTTCCATCAGTCATTAACTCATCACATGTTGCTCTAGGTCCGCAAAGGGCGTGTCGGGGCCAGACTTCCTTTTGAACCTTGGGATAACCCTCCTAGCGATGTTCCTCCGAGAGTGTTGCAGGATGTCGATGGCTCCGAGACTGCGAGTTTACCACCAGGGACACAACCACTGTTACCCAGCCAACTACTTCCGTCCTCTTCCTCTTCAGCTTCACCGGCCTTTAACGTCGATACCGAGGCTCACCCTTCCCACGTCTGTTATACTTCCGCCGACAACGATGTCGAAGAGCACCACCCGGCAACCATCCCGGACATTGAAGGGCCAAATCTCTCGTACAACAACTCGGACTCAGGTCATGACGTTATCGATATGTACTATTCTGGTGAAGGACACGAATCAGAAATTCTTCCTGCCATTGGAAATAGCCGCTATGAACAAGGACATCCACTTGCGACCACCACGGAACCCCAACACGAATCACCTACGACCACTACGACCAACACGACAGCGCAATGTTCCGATGATGAACTATATCCGACCCTTTCTTCCCATGTTTCTTCCCTCGGTCCACCGTCCCCAGATTCAGCTTCACTCTCACGATCGGTCTCGATTTCGTCAAAGTCGTCAGCCAGTTCGTATTGGGGTGCTGATGTACCAGTTCATTATCAGCACAGCGGACTCACGGGTTCGTCACAAGACGCGCTTGATGGCTCATCGCTTTTGAGTTCTGGTTATGCGAGTCGAACTTCGTTGGAAGATGGAAGCATTAGCTCATACTATCATGGGCCAGGCATGACCACCAGGTCTTCGTCTGAAGATAGCGATTCGTTGCTCTCCCCGCCGGATTCCGAGTACCGGTACTCTCCCTTCAACTTCACTTCAACTTCCTACTTCCCGCCATACGCGAGTCCTATAGCGTCTGTGGATCGTGTTGCGAGTTGGAGGATGAGCAATCAGGCTGTAGGAGGATTGTCGAGTTACTTATCCGATTTGGACTTGGAAGAACCGTTCCAGAGCCCAAACTTGAATGGGTACTCGAATGTGTCGGGTGGCGAACAGGACCATGAGGCTGCCAACGCCAATATACATGTGGATGAACCCTTTGGGCAACCTTTCATCAGGCCTTCGCCCAAGTTTACGTTACATGATTCAGAATTTGCCCACCACACTGAATCTGATTCATTCACAGAGGTGCCCTCAAACATGGTCCACATTCATGAAAGTCACCATAAGAGGTTTCCTGGGCATAGATTACAAGAAGAGTCAGATGCGGGTTCCTGCCCATCATCTGCGGACACTGTTCGACCTCTCCAGTCAATGACGTTGGCTGGCAGTGGAGCTGCGGAAGATCATGATTATCGTTATGCTCACCCTTCATATCCGTCATCTTCTGGTTCTGAGCATGATTCGTTCGCACTGTTTCGGGCAAGTGTGATTGGAGTCGAGGACGGCGGCTACGGACCTGGGCTTGAACGTCAAGAATCTTGGGATCAACTTGGCCTCGCGTCAGAGCCTAAGAAGGAAGCTTTAAGCTTGGATGGCATGATGTCGCCTCCCATCTCTGGCTTTGACAACGACCACGACAACATGCATCGTTCGCAACGCATTTCAACGAAGGCTTTTGAGCCCAACCCACGCAACATGGACTATGTATATGGATTTGGATATGGAAACATGGTTGATGGAGCTGGAAGGGAGAGTGGCAACAGTGGTGACTTTCGTGGTTACCTACGTTCGAACCAGGACTATGGAGGGTATATTGCTGGCTCTAGTTCCCACGGTCATTATACCAACGGATGGCAACGTGGGGACGACGACGACGACGGGGGAGACGACCGGAGGCGCAGACTCGACCGCACTCCCTACGGACACGCAGTCAGCGCTACTGCGACGAGCTCGTCGGTAGCTTCTGCCTCCGTCTCTGAAGACTCAGACTCAGACGATTACGGGGATCCCTCTGGCTATAGGAATAACCAGATGCCGCCCCCGACAGCAACTACCGCGATGAATGCTCGGTTCCCTACTTCTGATTCCCTCGGAAACTCTGACGACGACGACATTCCACTTGCTCAGCGCATTCCGACGGCATTGACTGCGCAAAAGTCTATTCGAAAACAAGTTCGTGAGGAACGTATCCAGCGACGCGCTCAACGGGAGCGGGAGCGGGCTAGTGCACATGGCGAATGTTCGGACTCTGCGATCAGGGAGCGTGACCGTCATGTTACGTTGCGACCTATTGGAGCGGGAGGACCTTTGCTGCCTCCCCTGGCCCTGTCGAGTTCTCAGGAAGCTGCCATGCTTGCTGGTGCCATTGCACAGCCACTGTTGCCCCCGGAACCTGTCGTGACTCGGCAGCAGGGCCTGACGATGCCAAGCATGCCCGCCGCATCTTCCAACCCGTTCTCCGCTGAGGAACTGGCAAAGAGGTTACAAAATGTCCAAGTTTCGACGGACTATCAGCGACAACAACAGGTTCCCTCATCTTCTGTCCGACAAGCTCCTCCACCACCGTACGAGACTTTATATGGCCAGGGTGGTATCATGCCGAAAACCTCATTGGAGACGCCGGAGAAATCGCCCGCCGTGGCAGATGGACATGCTCGCAAGCGGAGTGTCAGAGATGTTGGGGGCAGTCCAGCGAACCCGATGGTTGCCAAGAGCTCCCTTCGACCTAAGCGATCGTTCCATCATGCAGACCGTCGACCTGCCCTTGATGACCATCGCGCCGTTCCCACTGCCCCTGCCGATCCTACCGATCACAGGGGCACGAGTCTATCTCGCCCGACGACAACTGTGCGCCCTCAAGGCCGCACGAGAGGGGAATCTGTCTCTGCAGGTTCCTCTTCTGCGCAACCACCTGTTGGGAGACACCGTAGCTTGTCGGTCTCGAGGGGAGCTGCTCATCCTTCGTCAGGATTTGATGATTTTGGCGCGCCTTTGCCGCCTGTTCCGCCGCTTCCCAAGTCGAATCTTGAGGAACAACAGCAACTTCCCAGAAAGCTTTTGAAACCTCATTCTACCCCTCATACTACCTCTGGTCGAACCTCGATGGATCATGACCATCGTACCAGTGTCACGAAGTCTCCCGTACATCCCACTGCGATTCTGCCTCCGATTGACAAAACCCAGATTGTGCAACAGAGGATATTCATCGGAGATATGCAGAGGTTTAATATGGTGGAGCTTGCGCCTTCCACTACTGCTGGAGATGTTGTGGAGATGATCGAGGCGCAGGGGTCGCTGAAGGGCATCATCGGTAGTGGTGGATGGATGGTTTGGGAGGTTGCTCAAGATTTCGGCATGGGTACGTTGCTTTAACAGTTGTTTGGAAATTCTGCTGACAAAGTGTTTCTATAGAACGACCCATTCGGAGCTTTGAACTTATGTCGGACGTTCAAGCTTCCTGGAACAAGGACAAGACGGTCAACCTGTTCGTGTTGAGGTTGACCCCGTTGTCTGCTCCTCTCAGTCGCTCCGTATGTTTCCTATTATCGGGTTCCGTTTGTCTGCTTACCTTTGTGATAGGCCATTCCTTCTAGTTCACCGACTCATTGTGGATATGTGGATTGGGAAGTGAAAAGGGGTAAATGGAGCAAACGGTGGATGGAACTGCGAGAGCACTGCATCTGGCTTTCCAAACGAGAGGGCAAAGACGAGGTTATGCTTTGCTCCTTGTCGAGTTTCGATGCCTACCATATCACTCGCTCGCACCGATCCCCGAAACCCTTTGCCTTCGCTGTCAAATCCACCGACAATCTTTCATACTTTGAGGATGCCTCGGATTATTTGCATACTTTCTCCTGTTCGGAGAGGGATGGCCGTATTTGGATGGAGAAGATTCTTGTTGCGAGAGTGAGTGTTTCAGTGATGCGACTTGAACTTTTGTGCTAATATCTGCTTCTAGTCGTATGTCTTGCACCAAGAACGACAGGTCCTTTTCAACCCCAAGGTTCCGGGAGGCAATGCTGCAAGTGGGGTGCATCGTTCTGCCACCACTGGTGGGAGACGATCCACCTCCAACCGACCTGCAGCGCCTCTCATCTCGGTTCCCCCGCCCTATAGTGCGCAACCCACTGGGCCAGTGTTTGAGCCCGGTTCTCTCCTTTCCGGCCAGCCTTGATCGCTCGTTAATTTAGTTCTTGAATTTATCTGTATTCTCTTTATTTTTTCGCACTCGTTTCATCTCAACTATGCCGCGTCTATCACGTTCGTTTTTTTTGTTGCATGATTACTCCCTTGTACCTCTTGATTGTAAACCCCTCCCGTTCTTTGCATGCTGTTGGCATGTATATGGTCCATCGCACATTCGTTTGTACTAGCACCTAAACCGCATTTGTATCCGTAACCTCCATCCATCCATCTATTCCTAGACCACACAGCTCGCTACCTCTAGCCACTTTAATGGGTCAAATTAGCATACACATTCTTGTGCCCTTTTCCGCGTATTTAATACCTTGGCTTCTTCCCGTAAACATTCCTTCTAGACACCATGTAGAATAATCAAATCGTCAAAAAAAGATGGAATATACAGCATATCAAACATTGAAATATCGATGCGTGGGTAGCGAAGGACGGAGATGATATCACAGGAACAGCAGACGAATGACAAGAAATGCAAGTATATACTATGCTTTTAATCGGTAGTCTTGAGTTTCTTCTTGGGTGGTTCCGCGTCGTCTTCGGTTGGTTTTTTGGGCTTGGACTTGGGTTTGGGCTTAGGTTTGGGCTTGGGCTTGTCCTCGTCGACATCCATAACCTCCACATCGGAGTCCTTTGCTTTGGGCTTGGGCTTCGGTTTAGGCTTGGGCTTGGACTTGGACTTGGGCTCATCGTCGACATCCATTGCGTCGTCCTTTGTCTTTGCTGCCTTCTTGGCTGGAGCCGCCTTCTTCTTCGGTTTATCATCCTCGTCCTCGTCCTCGGCGTTGCTCCCCTTCTTCTTCTTCCCAGCCTTCTTCGCGCTCTCACCCACCGCCTCCTTACCTTTCGCCTTTGCCTTCCCTTTCTTCTTGGTCGCCGTGGCGAACTGGAGGTCTCCACTCGCGTCTGACGCGGTTTCGGCACCTGACCCGTCCGAGTCTGTCTCGCTGGGCGAGCCAGAGTCGGAGTCGGAGGCTTGGAAGTCCTCTGGTGAGTTGGATTGTTAGTTAGTATGATCGTCGGTATGTATGTAAGAGAGCAGAAGGGAAGATACGAACCGTCTTCTTCACTATCTTCGTCATCGCCGCCCCCGCCCCTCGCGGCCCTATTCCTGGGTCGGTCCTCTTCATCTGAGCTGATAACGCTCTGCATATCCTCATCATCATCGTCCGCGCCCGCGGCAGCCAACAACAGATCCGCATCCGGCACCATTTCGTTCTTCACCCGCACCTTCTTATCCTTAAGATACGTCTCGGTGACTTCGTGCTCCTCCTTGTTGATAGAGGTGAAGTTGTATTCGGGCCCGCTCTTGGTGACGATCTTGAGGTCGAACGTGCGCGCGGCGGCTGCGCCCATCGAAGCACCCACTCGCGAGAAGATGACTTGGTGGATGTCGGAGATCTCGACGAGGGTAGGTGCTTTCGAGACGAAGAAGATGTATTTTTCGAGCATGAAGAGATCGCCCTGTACGGCTTTTAGGTTGGCTTTGATCCCTGGGTGTCCGTCGCGGCTGTATACCAAGACATAACAGAGTGAGTGCGGTTGTGTAAGAGGTAGGAAGGAAGTGAAACGCACGTTTGGAAAGTTCCGGCACCGATGATCTTTTTGCCCGATAGAGCTCTGAAGACGGATGAGATGACTTCGTAGGTGGGGTCTTCGTAGTTCTTCTTTAGTTTGTCGTATTTCGCGATGTCCTCGCTATGGGCTGTGAGTAGGTGACTTTTTGTATGGAGAGAAAAGACTTACTCGGACATGTTGAGTTCTGCTGTGATTTCTTCCTCACGGGTGAATTGCATGACGAGGTATTGGTAGCGTGTTTGGCCTTGACGGATTGGTTGGTTCAGGCCAAGCTAAATGGTAAACCGTAAGCAAGAAGATAGTGAAGAGGGAATCGAGACATACGATGAACAAAACATGCTGGTCGTCCTTGGGTAGCAAGAAAAGGCGAGAAATACTGCTAAACACAATTTTGTAGTCGTACGTCTTGCCACGCAGCCGCAGGAAATCGGGGAACATATCCATGTCGTATCTTCCACGAGGTGTCAGAACCAATACTTCCTCAAAGCTGAGGATCATATTGCCGGTAATCTGCCCGATGTTGGCTCGCTCCTTGATCGTCTCGTGGAGAGCCTGCGCGGCGCTAATTTCCTCCTCGTCTTCGTTTTCGTCGTCGGATTTCTGGGATCCTGCATCGGAACCTTTGAGCTTCTGGAGCGTGCCGGGTACGTGGAAGCGGATTTCAACCATCTCGTCCCCAGCTGACTTTGCGGGTGGCTTTGAAGACCCAGAGAGGTTGGCGAATTCGAGAGAGACCTCTGTGCGGCCTGCAATGTTTGAGTTGGCCACTTGGTTTAGTGGGAGTTCGAAGGAGGTTTTATCGGAGACTAGGAAGGCTAGGTCTTCGCCTATTATGATATAAAGGTTAGGTGCATAATGCTAAGAGCGAGCAAAGATGCACAGACCTCGGACGTCGGTTACACCCCAATTCCAGCCTTTGAATGATACTTCCTGGGTTTCGAGGGTGATGCCAAAGTGGTTCTTGAGCAGAGAAGCAATTTTATCGTGATCCTGGTGTCGTATAAGCCATCAGTGCGACTTAAATTGAGCATTTGCGCACCTCTCGCTGGAAACCGTCAAACTTTTCTCTGGTATGGTCGCTGAGACCGACTCTCAGCTGGAAGTTGCGTGCAACGCGCATCCATTGTGCCCATTTGATCCTTGATCCTTCCAATGTTACGACTCGTCCAGATTCCGAGCCTTTCCAGCCCATCCCGCTGGCCGCCACACGGAATTCTACCGAAACGCAGGCCTCAAGTTGAACCCCAGATCCATATCGCACCATTAAAGCACTTACTGCCGACTTCTGGAGAGAGTCCGTGATATATAGGATCGAACTGGGTGGTCATAGTCGTCCTCGACGTTGCCTACGGTGTAAAAAAAAGCGGCCAAGAGGGTGAGTCAAAGGTGGAGGGCTGATGAATGGGGCGAACAGTATAATTCGTCGACGCGCTGTCGGAGTTTGAAATTTGTTGGAACGCGTCAAGCCGAACTGGCAGAAGTTTGGTTTAGCCCAGTTTGTCTGGTTCTTGACGTCTACTTGTCTCTTTCTATTGGACTTGGTTTTTATAATTCTCAAGGCTGGCGACACTTCTCAAGCATACCTCGGCGCAGCCCAGCATGTCTCTGGAACTCCAGACGCGGACTATGCAGGAGAGAACCTTCTGCAAGTGGTGCGTATGTCGTGGTTACTGGGGCCCTCGAAGCCAGCATCGCTGATTGGGATCCAAGGCTTAATACCAAGCTTGAGGCGAATGGCTATCCGCCTATGTCTTCCTTGGTTAAAGACCTGTCAGACGGCGTGCGGCTCATTCAGCTAATGGTGAGTTCTACCCGTCCAATGGATCATTTACGTACCCCTGACACTGTATCAAAGGAAATTATGGGTTGGTTTGGCTCAATATTTCGAGGGTAGAGTGCTATGCTTATATCGATTCAAGGCGACACTTCTCTTGGTCGATACAACAAGACTCCGCGGATGCGAGTCCAGAAGGCGGAGAACGTCACCAAGGCCCTGGAATTCATCACATCCAGAGGGGTCAAGCTCACCAACATCGGTCCAGAAGGTATCCTCGGTGCCTCTTATATATATTTCTCGTCTCTTACCCAGATCAACGTCCAGATATCATCGATGGCAACCTCAAGCTCATCCTTGGCATGATATGGACGCTCATTCTCCGGTTCACAATAGCAGACATCAGGTCAGTCCTAAACCATCCTCGCTTCGAACTAGTAAATCATCTTACGTCATTTATGAAAGCGAAGAAGGTCTATCAGCAAAGGAAGGCTTACTCTTGTGGTGCCAACGCAAGACTGCGCCTTACAAAGAAGTGGAAGTGCTGGATTTCTCGAAAAGCTGGTCGAACGGTCTTGCTTTGTTCGTGCGCCCTAAATCCCGCCTTTTGTTGCAGCAAATGTTGATGATTGTCCTAGATGTGCTCTCATTCACTGCCACCGCCCGGATTTGTTGGATTATGATAAATTGGACAAGGCGAGTTGCTACCATTATCATTGGGTTTGTTTGGTGTACTTATAAGGAGGATAGGGAGATCGCCATGGGAATACTTCTTTAGCTTTCAAGATTGCCGCTGAACATCTGGGAATCGCGGTGAGATTGGAATCTAAGTCTGGATGCTCGTTTTAGGCTGACCCGACGACGCAGCAATTGCTTGAAGTAGAGGATCTTTGCGACTCGCCAAACCCTGATGAACGGAGTGTTATGACCTACATCGCCAGTTATTTCCATGCGTTTTCCTCGATGGGTATGATATTGTTCATTTGGCTCCCCGGTCACCCACTGACAACCCTTGTAGAGCAATCAGAAACAGAATCACGCCGTGTAGAAAAGTTTGCTGAGCTCATGCAATCCGTCTGGATCATCCGCAATGATTACGAACGACGTGCTCAACTGGTGAAAACTCTTCTTTTTGAATCCACCCAGCATACTGACGTAATCTCTAAAGCTTCTAGACAACCTCTCCAAGATCCAAAAACAATGGGAGGCAACGCACTTTAAGGGGACGTATGCCGATGCGAAGGAGCAATCGGCTATTTTCAACAATTACAAGCAGACGACGAAACGGACTTGGGTTACTGAGCGCCAGGACGTGATTACTCTGTTTGGGAATGTGCAGACAAAGTTGAAGACGTATGCTTTGGCTGATTATGTTCCGCCGCCTGGTTTGGCGCCTTCCGATCTCGATGCCGCTTGGAAAGAGCTGTTGCTATCGGAGGCCAAGTGGTCGAGGGCTATCAATGCGCTAATTCGGAAGTGGGTTCTTTTCAGGTTTCTTTGTTGGGGAGGTTACTGAATTTTTTGTGTTGTAGGATCAAGGAAGATTTGAGAAAGAAGTTTGCTGATTTGGCCAATGCCTTTGCGGAGCGATTGCACGAAGTGTCAATCGAATTGTCGACGATAGAAGGCCCTCTTCCCGAGCAGGAAGAGAAGGCCAAAGAAATTCAAACCCGAATACCTAAGCTTTCTGAAGAGCTTGCAGCTGTTTCAGAGGCTGAAGCGGAATGTCAGGCTGCTAATGTCGAAGAGAATGACTACACCGTCTTTACGTGGCAAGACCTAGAGTTCGAGCTGGAGCTCCTTATCCACAGTATCGCGAAGAAGATCTCGTTTATCGACAACCAGGCAAGTGGTATCCTCGCCTTCTAATTCAACTGTGCACTGATGCGAGATCGTCTGCGCAGGTTGTTTCGAGAAACATGTCGAATTTGACACCGGCGCAGCTGGAGCAGTTTGAGAGCACGTTCCGGTACTTTGACAAGGACGAGACGAACACGTTGAACATTCTGGAAATGATGGCTGCGCTTGCGAGTTTGGGTATTGTCTATTCTGACGAAGATATGTATACCATCTACGATCAGCTCGTCGAGGAGTACGGCGCGATAACGTTCGAGGCGTTTATCAACCTCTTGGTGTGTGATTTAACCTCAACCTTGGCGTGCAAGGGTCGCTGACGGGCTTGTTACCAGGTGGATATTACGGAGGATCAGACTACGCCCGATCAACTGCGCGAGTCGTTCCAAGGGATTGCACACGACAAGGTATGCTATACTGATCTCCTCACTGCTGCGCTGCTGTGACTGACTCGTCCCCGACAGCCCTTCGTCACGGAACTGGACCTCCGACTGGCACACATTCCGCAGGCGTCCATTGATTATTTGACGAAAGCTATTCCCATCACTATCAATGAGGCAGGGGAGACAGAGTATGACTATCTGCGCTGGCTAGACGAAGTATTTGAGCAATAAAATTAGCTAATATAATGTGTACTATATCTCCCTAGTATCGCGGACGCAGCCATTGCTGTTGACTGCAACTAAATAGATGATGTAAGCCTACCCTTTTAAGACGATTGGACCTTGGGCTCAACACATCCGCATCCGCTACTTGGCCTTTGACCTCCACGACTTTTTCATCTTTAACCTATATATCACCATGGTCAGTCACGACAACCTCGATGGCGGATACTCAGCTGATCAAGAGGTGAAACACAGGCATCCGGTGTCGCCGTCAGCGAGGCATGTCTCAAGGAGTTCCAAGATCTGAAGCTGCGCAAGACGAGCAAGTACATCATCTACGCTCTTAACACGGACAACACGGAGATTGTTGTCGAGAAGACGTCCCAGTCGTCCGATTACGACCACTTTATTGCGGATCTGCCGGAGGACCAGCCACGATTTGCGATCTACGACTTCGAGTTTGAGAAGGAAGACGGCGGGAGGCGAAACAAGATCACCTTTGTGTCGTGGTATGTCTTCCGCTGTTCTGTTGTTTCTGAAGGGTGGTGGTTTGGTGAACGCCGGATCTGAAGTTATCGCTGCGATCTGACGCGTTGGGTGTCGTGTGCGCTGCGGGGTTCGATGCGTTCGATATCGACGTCGATGTGGATTGGAGGCTCAAGAGATGACGCTGATCGTTGGTCCACAGGTCGCCCGATAATGCGAGAATTAAGCAGAAGATGGTGTACGCCTCTTCCAAGGACGCTTTGCGTCGCTCGTTGCAGGGTGTTGCTATCGAGATTCAGGGGACAGAGTATGCTGAGATCGCGTATGACACTGGTGCGTTCATATACCTTTTTTGCTCTTGTGCCTAGTCGCCGTGTATTGTCCATGTTGTACTAATTTCGCGTCTCTTTCTATGTAGTTCTCGACAAAGCCAACCGTGGAAACTAAAGAAATAATTCAGTTCGTGCAATACATACCTGTCTTGTTCACCATCAAACCCTTTCTCTCTACTTTATAATATTTCTTGCACTGCTGCCTTTTTTTCGTTTCTTTTATATTTCGGTTTTTAACGGCATCGTCGTCCCGTTTTCATCCTCCCGTATCTCTCTCTTTTGAAGCTCGATTAGAGATTGAGGAGGTGGTATGTAATGGTTCTTTTTGAATTTCTGGTTTGGGTTTATTGTGACAGATCGATAAAGATCAGGAAGGTGTAAGGTATGTCTTTTGCTTGTCTAATGGGTTCTTTCTTGCTAATTATCTATATTGTAGAGAACCAACTGTTGTTAACGACAGACCCTGATATGATCCGTATGTCAGGGTTGGGCATGGGGACAGACAGATCCTTGAGTTGATGTCTGTGGTTTCGTACTTCGGTCCTTGCTTCCCGAACATGGACATCTAATCTCCGCTGATAAGCAAGTAAGCTGACGGGATCCGAAGCTCGGGGGTAGTTCTGGAACTTGAACTCTCTCCACTACTGCATGTCCATGTCGGAAGACACCCATCCTGGGGAACCTGTCACCTTGTGCTACAAGAGACGGGGCGAGGGGGAGGTGTTGATGGACGTTTGGGCTCCTTTGCCTGTGTCTCGGGTTGTCGATTCCCAAGAGGGGAGGCATAACTCTGCTGCTACTGGTAGAGCTAATAGCAAAGTGGCTGGTGAAGATACTCTGACAGTGACGGTCCCAGTCGTTCTGTTCTTCCACGGTGGAGGTCTTACTGTCGGCAACCGACGGAGTTGGTTCCCCGAATGGCTCTGGAGTACGTTGTTCAAGTGTGCCTTGCGCGTTGGTCTAGCCATTAACTGTCATTAACCATTTACCGTTTCTCGTTGATCATTTATCATTGGTGCTCTGACCTTTGGTTGCACGCAGAGCGATTTAGGAAACGGGGATATCTGTTTATTTCGGCTGATTATAGTCTCGTGCCACCTGCGACTGGGTATGAGATTGTGGAGGATATCAAGGATTTGTGGGAGTTTTTAGGCGACCCTGGACTTGTTTTTAGGTTTCCGAGTCCCGGTACCGAATTGGTGACTGGGTCTCGCCGGTCTCCCAATGCCAATGAAGAAGTTGGGGACACGCCGGAAGTACTGGTCAAGGTTCAGAGAGAGAATATTATTGTTGCTGGGACGAGCGCGGGAGGGCTGTGTGCGTATTTGTGTGCGATGCACTGTACGAGTCCGCCTCCCAAGGCTTTGCTTTCGATGTATGGCATGGGTGGAGATTTTTTGGTGAGTTGGTGTTCTGAAAATTTCGCTTTGTTTTTTTAAGTCCCATCGCTTCACTTTCATTCACTATACTGACTGATTGTGCACGCAGACACCGCACTACCTAGACGAAAAGCACTCCCCTTTCTTCCGAGGCAGGGAACTCCTCGATCCGTCCGACTTTCGAGAGTTTATATATCCTTTCGATGCCCCAGGCGGTGATGGTGGAAATGCAAACTCGAATTCAAAGATGATGCCGAAACTTAAAGAAATCACGGATTCCCCGTTGTCCTACCACGGGCCAACGTCTCGGATCCCTGGGTACCCTGCGAACCCGCGCATGCTGCTCGTGAGGCTGTACCTCCAGCTGGGGTGTTTTTTGGATTATTATACGGGGCAGCACGAGCCGAGTTTGAGTGCGGAAATGAGGGGGGCTGTTACGAGGGCACAAAAGGAGGGAGATGTAGAGGCTGACATGCAAGACACGTTACAGCGAGACGGACTTCCACCGCTTCTCGAAAAGCATCTATCTTTGTTTCCTCAGTTCTCGACAGGGAAGTGGCCACGCACGGTCTTGCTGCATGGCACGGCGGATACGGCTGTACCCATTCACGAGTCGCGACATCTCGCGGGGGTGTTGCTGGCTGGGCCCAGGCGGGGTGGTGGGGCTGAAGTTGAGGTTGAGGTGGTGGAGGTGGAGGGAGAGGAGCATTCGTTTGAGTTGGGTGTGGATGGAGAGAAGAAGTTTGGGGAGGTGTTTGAGAGGATTGTTGGGTTTTTGTGTGGTCAGAGTCACTGAGTACGTATTTGACTAAGATACCAGTTATTACTGGGAGATCGAGACAAGTAGGAAGGAGTACTTTAATTTGAAAGAAGTCATGGATTGCATATCGCCCGCCAACGTATCAGCTCCCTGGGTACCCTACGAACCCGTGCATGCTGCTTGCGCGGTTGTGCCTCCAGCTGGGGTGGCTTTCAGATTATTGTACGGGGCAGTATGAGCCGAGTTTGAGTGCAACAGCATAAGGCCGGCCTTGTGGTGGCCAAACATACACGTACGCGCCAACAAAATTGGATGCACCCGCCACAAATAGGCGACACTACACGGCATATAAGACTTTGCCTTTACTAGTATTAATCCCTCATTTGATTCATTAATTCACTTATACCTTGTAGGACAATGTAATGAAATTTTCAGCAACAGTAAATGTAACTAATTTTCAGTGGCAACACATCAAGGCCTAGTAAATGGAAGGGGTCCAGGATATCGGGAAAATCCATGTCATTCCCCCCATAAAACACCCTCTGAGGTTCTTGCCCAGGTCTTCAAACCCTAGAGCTCCTTCAACGCCTGCTCGTGCTGTGGGAGGAAGGCCTTTAGTTCCGAGTTGGCCCGCTTCTCTCGGAGGCCGGGCAGCTTGTCATGAGACTGGCTACCTCACCCTTTATTAGCATTGCTGTGATACGTAGAAACTTCGAACTGCACAGTGAGTAAATTGTCCCCTTTGGCTTCTTTGGAAGTGAGGAGGGCCCAAGAGGTGGGAAATGTGGAAGAGATGCTGTTAAGAGATGCTCTTCTTAGATGACATTTGTCTTTGTTTCATCAGTGCTATCTGAGGACTCCAATTCGAGGTGGCCACGAGCAATCTTGCTGCATGGGACGGCTGTACCTGTCCATGAGTCGCCCCATCTCGCGTTGGTATTGTTGGCTCCTCCAGAATGGTGTGAGGTTGACGTGGCAGATGTGGAGGGAGAGGAGCATCCGTTTGAGTTACATCTCGTCAATCCAAATATAACCCCTTATGAATATTTGACAAGTGATTTAACCCTCGAAACACTTATAGCTTTGGGAGAACAGAACACTGCGGCTTCAAGTTGTTGAATCCTGCGATCGGCCTGATATGCAGGGGCGCGGGACGTTGAGCATTGTTGGATAATGCCATCTGCCAAAGAACAGATCCAGGCACTGCTGGATCACCGTCAAGTAGTATATGAATATGACTCGGGATCCGGGATAGCATAGCCAATGATTAGGATCGATTAATTTGGCTGGGGCGGTATCAGCTCATACTTGGCTGCATAGGCGCCTAAACGCCGCTGAACGGCGGGCGGCGGGTCATCAAGGTGTAAAACACGGGAAGCATGATTGGAGCAGATCGATGGCAACCGTCTAACAGATACTGGATGCAGCCGATTACTCTCTAACACTGTCGCGCAGTAACAACACATCGCCACGATATGTGACTAGGATTCCTTCGTAGGGACTCGGCTCCTTGATACAGCAGTTGCGAGTCAGGTTTATCATTAGATGAACTGCAGTGCAAGCCTTTGGAATGGAGACTAGAACATGTATAAAGGCATGGTAAATTCGCCTCAGTGGTCATTAATTCACCCAGCTTTCACAAACCAACCAACCGGACTTGACTGTTAGCAACTTTTCATACCAATGACCAAGTTCTCCACTCTCTTCACCCTCCTGTTCGCTGCCGCTTTTGTTGCTGCCGCTCCCCTGCGGATACAAGCTCCTAAATCAACAAACATCTCAGTTGGTACGGCTGTTTCTTCCATGGCTCAACTGAAGCAATGCTTATCATCCTCAGTTCCTACACCAACAGAGACAATAATCCCTACACCAACAACCTCATCAATCGATGAAGAAGAGCCTGATCATCCCGGACGGATTGACGCGATGTGGCTCCGCGTCGATGAAGAGGAAGATTAAGTTTCATCTACCCGACTTACTAATAGGTAATTCAAATTCTTTTGAGGTTGGGGAGATGAGGTCTTACAACTTTCCTTCCAGGAAGCATAATTCAATCCACAATCTAATATATATCCCCCACAATGATCGCTATTTATCATACTATTTATTTCTGGCATCACATATTTATTCATTCTAATCCCCCTCGCGTAGAGGTTACATTAATCGCCCTTTCTTTCTTTCTTTCTCTCGTTTGAAACATTGTAGCATTAGGCATTATTTGATTTTCTGCTCACTGTAGCAGTAGTAGTATATATCCTTATTTGTTCTGATATGTAATGACTCGAATCGTTGTATAGTAGTTGACCCAAAGCTTTCCTCGTACCAGTGTTTGAGAGGGTTGTTGGGTTTTTGTGCGTTGGGGGTCGCTGAGTATGTATACTACGTATTTGATCAAAGATATTAATTATTACTGGGAGATGATGAAAATAGGACTGCTCTAATAGCGCTCAGCCCGATGCATTGGCGTCGTATATGAGGTATCCCGGGGTATTCCTGCATTTGTATTCAACCAAGAAGATCATCTCATTGACGAGCCTGAGTTCCGTCCTTCAAGTAATAAAATTCACAAAAGCGTGGATATATATGTGCTTCAGCGTACAGGAGGGATATCGGGAACGCGTTGTTGACAAGTGACGCCGGGAACCGACAATTAGCGCCCAACTTTGCGAGTCGGGCCCAATTGAACCCGCTCATGATGCACGAGGCCTAAATCATGTGCGCACCACGAAAGGGGATACAGGAGAATTTCCAAATCCAAATGGCGAGTAAATACTAAATATACATATATCATTCGCCTATCAATTGGCACCACAACTATGAGTGGCGGGTACCAGTAGAGTGAGCACTGCAAGGAAGCCACTCATCCTCGACGGGTACGGTCGCACTAGCCATAGTATAATACAGCCAAACAAAGAGTCAGCATATAACTCGATCGTCCCCCTCGCAGCCTTATCCCTCACACCCATCTCATGTCTGAGCCCAGATCCTGGTCTTGGCATCGAAATAGAGAGTCCAAGTCAATTCCTTCCTTCCTTTCGGCCGCCATCCATACTAGTGATACCAGCGCCCATCTCATGTCTGAGCCCAGATCCTGGTGTTAGGCATCGAAATAGAGATCCAAGTCATTTCCTCTCTTTACGGGGCCCGCCATCGACGGTAATACTCGGGTAGCACGACCTCTAAGCCGTGGCAACGCCCGATTGAAACAGAGAGCGCGGAGACGGTGGGAGGAGTGGCACTGGCCTCGCACTTCTCTGGGATGGTAGCACTCATGAGGCTGTATCTCATGTCTGTGCTTGGGCCAGATCCTGATCATGGGTTTCAAAAGTCAAACTTGAAAGAGGCGAGCTCAGCACTCAATGCATAACGGGGCCACTGGCACTTCAGCTGACTCAGACTCGGAAATATATATATAGTTGTAACTTGTGCCGTTCGGTTGGTGTTGTGATGAATCCTTTCGCCGAGTATCCCTACTATTAAATAGAAGTTGCTACCTACATTTGTTTGTACATGTTTTTGAGTACGCCGTGCATCTCTCATCTTTTCCACGATTTTTTACTCGGAACATGTACCGACAGTTCACCACCGTCTTTGCATCTAATTATACTGTCACTTGATACTAACTTTTTCTTGGAAAACGGTTTAAATTCTTTCCGTTCTTTTCCTGTTTGGGACTTTTCCTTTTGCACCATCCTGATATGCCAGAATGACTGTATGTACTATCGTTATTCCCTCCATCAGGGTGCCATATCTGATTATAACCTAGAAGTCGTAACAGTGCACAGATAGTCTGGATCTGCTTGCAACAGTCCGGTAATTTCTCTCAGATGTCGTCCCGCGCTTACAGTTCTCTCCAACTTTTCCTCCAACGCTTGCCCTTGGTGTACTTAACCTAGCCAATGTTGTACCTCAGATCAAGTAGCTTACTGAGAATGTTTGATGAAAGTGCTGAACGCTGTAGTGTAGCGAGGCACGTCTTGTCTGGTTCTAAACTTGTGCCGTTTGGTTGAGGTTGTGACGAACCCTTTCGGGGCTATATAAAAGGGGCCATTGGTCTTAGAGTGGAAAAGCCATACTAGCTATATCCTGTGTCGACGCTTCAACGTTTCTTTCAACGACCATCGATCATCATGGATATGGACCTTGTTACGACTCCTGGCACAGCCGTGCGATACAAGACGACTGAAGCTGGGCTCGATATCTATGTCGATGTCTGGGCACCTGCAAGTGCTACTACTGTGGAGGGAAATACCGGCGCGCCTGGAGTGTATCCTGCGCTTGTGTTCTACCATGGAGGCGCGTTGGCGTTTGGTAGTAGGAACGCTTTTACTCCTGCTTGGATTCACAGTACGTCTACCACCTCCCGATGCAAGATCTGATCTAATCTGCTTTACTTCAATCCTGACTAGAACGTATAACGGAACTAGGCTATCTGTTCATCTCGGTGGACTATCGGCTCCTCCCGTCCTCGACGGGCCACGAAGTCCTCGAGGATGTGCAGGACGTGTGGAAGTTTGTGACGGACCCAGAGCGTGTGTTTGAGCTGCCCGAGGGAAAGTTTAGGGTGGATGTTGAGCGGGTTGCGGTTACAGGCTCGAGCGCCGGTGGGCTGTGTGCCTACTTTAGCGCGATACATTGTCAGAACCCGAAACCCAGGGCGGTGTTGTCTATCTATGGTATGGGAGGAGACATTTTCGTAAGTCCAATGGTCCACAATTTTTTCACTTTGACTTGAGTAGTTGTTTACATAAATAATTGACATTTCACTTCACTTAGACTCGTAACCTACATACATCTACTGACATGAAGGTCTAACGCCTACTCTTACTTTGACAGACGTCATACTTCCTCGCGCCAAAGAGCGAAGCCTTCGCGATGTCGGGTACGTTCTTCGACGCCGCGGAGTATCCAAACTATTTTTACCCGTTCGACGAGGAGACGTTCAACGTTGAAGAAGCGGATGTGCCGCTCAAGGCAGGTTCAGACGGGGTTATAACCACCTCACGCTTCGTCGCCGCTTGGCTATACCTTCAGCAGGGGATCTGGCTCGACTACCTTACCGGGGAGCACCAGCCAAGTCTCAGCGAGAGCCTGAGGAAGGTATGCGGTTTCGAGGACGCCGTCTCGCCCAACTCCCCCACTCGCACCATCTCAAACGATCCAGTCCTACTTCGAAAAGCTATCGAAGCCATACCTGAGAGACACCACGAACTGATCCCTCAGTTGAACGTATCAGCGGAATGGCCGCCGGTGTTCTTTTTGCATGGGACGAAGGATACGGCGGTGCCGGTGCTCGAGTCGGAGAATTTGGCGAGGTTGGTGAGGGAGGCGGGTGGGGAAGCGCAGATTGTGAAGGTGGAGGGTGTGGAGCATAATTTTGATTTTGGGTATCAGGCGCCGGTGAAGTACAAGAAGGAACTGGATGCTGCGGTTGAGTTTATTGAGAGGCATGTGAGAGCGTAGCTATAGGATGGGTGGATGGGATCGGGTTAGTCACAGTGAGATATAAGGAAAGACCTGTTTCGAAGCCTACATAGGATAGCATAGATATGGGGATAATGCGTCAGGCGTTGCGTGTAAGTTTTAAATAGTACTTGAACTTGGTTCTTCAATCGAGGTTATAGTATAGCCAAGTATGTATAGGGGGTCTTGAGTTGATTAAAAGGTTGGAGGGAGGTTTCTGGCATTGAAGCAACCCGCCATGCATGGAGATCTTTATCATTGTGCCTGGCACCTGGCAGAGGAAAACGGATATGCTATGCAGGTGCGGAGGATGGTAAGAAAAGGGGAGTCGAGTTGGCTGAGACTCTGTCACTCCGAGCGCCTGGAGAACAGATTTGGTTCCGCCGACGAGCGATCGAAGGATCATCTCCATCAATATCGAGCCATTGGCGCCGGCGGCGCACTGCGTCGGCATTTCATTGTTCGAGGAACTCTCTGGAATTCTGGTGGTGTACGTACGTACTGAACTGAACCTCCGACTCGCTCAAATTCGGCTGCTAGAGCCTATGTGTCCCAGGAAAGGCTGGATACCAAGAGATATATACCATCCATGACACAAGTCCAGCTTAGTACGAAGCCGAAACTAGCCTCGATGATATGGATTATGTCGGTCAACCTTCTCTCCGAGGTCTGCTCATTCATCCTCAAGGCCTCATCTCGGCTCTTATTCGCTCTAGTGATCGTGCTCGCCCGGTATTCTAATTTTGCTTCTTCTTGGCGGGGAGAGGCTTTGTAATACTAAGAGATATACTTCTTCTCTTGAGAGTGGTTTGTTTTGCTCCTGTAGGTGGGTTTCTTGGAGCGTTGGGTATAGGAAGGATCAGGTATGACATAGTGGATTGTAGACCCGCAGTGGACTCACCAGTGGCTAGTGAACTCCAACTTTGCCTTTATCTGGGTGTTGATAAGCAAGTGTGGGCGCCTAGGCGCTATAAAGAAGCATAGATGCTCCTACCAGTGCTTGGGATTTAGTCAAGGGTGTACGAAAGGCGCGATAAGTATGGGAACCGGAAGCAACTCCAGTGAGATAGTAGGCGTTAGTGCATGCAGGGATGGATGATTGTCATCGGGCCGGAGTATACTAGTAATCAAATTGTTGCAGGGCAGCGAGATTGCGCCGCGTTTCGAGGTTGGGTGAGTTGAGCTATGCTATATATGTGGTCCAATACCTCCTCCTCGTCCTGGATTGTACTAGCAGACTTGGATAGTAATTCAACGGAGTATGTAGACCATCATGCCGATCATCATAACAATTGACGGCGCGGAGACAATAAGGCTGGGCCAGTTGGAAGTGTCAATGTATCTCGTAAGTGTATCACTTTTTGCGCCTTCCTGGAAGCCTCGGGGTGGGGTAACGGGCTTACGAATATCGATGTCATCTGGCCAGGTGGCACCAGACAACTTCGGCTAAACTAGATATTTGAAGCTACGTACTTCTCGGTCCATGCTCTTTGTCCACGACGACCAGCTCTCTGGAACACCACTCTTTCTGGCGTTTACGACTCGGACGTGAAGAGCGAATTGCTTATCATGTCGGCTAACGATATCACCACCAATAACGCTGTGGCCATCGATCAGGTGTCTTCTCCAGAAAAAAATGAGAAGATAGACGAGAAATCGGCGTCGTCGTCGAAGAACGAAAGGGATGTCGAGAAGTTGTCGGCGCAGGTCGAACAACAGGAAGGTGACGCGGAATCGGCGGGGAGCCACCCGCGGAAGCTCAACAAGACACCGGCCCAACGACGTATAGGCAACATCCAGTTTGGCTCCATCTGTTTCTGTGCGCTCTTGCTTGGATGGAACGACGGATCTGTTGGCCCTCTGTTGCCCCGTATTCAAGAAGTTTATGATGTGAGTTTTTCTTTTTGGAGGTGTACTAGCTCTACTTGGACGGTTTGGGACTAAATATGGATATTGATTTGTGTGCTGTGGCGTTTTTTGTAGGTCAATTTCACGGTTGTTTCGCTTGTGTTCGTTACGTCGTGTGTTGTAAGTGCTCTTGAACCAGTCTGTCTTTCGAGAGTTCGGGTGAACTGATTGTGTGCCAGGGCTTCATTGTCGGTGCTCTGACGAACATGTGGCTTGGACCCAAGATTGGCATGGGAAAGGTTAGTTTCTACACTCTTTGTATTATTTGAACAGCCGCTTACCGCGTATATATAGACTCTCGCGCTAGGAACAGCTCTCCAAGTTGTGACATACTGCGTCCAAGCTCCTGGTCCCCACTTTGGCGCCTTTGTGGCTATGAATGTAGTTAATGGTATCGGACTGGCTTTCCAGGTACGTCTTCTTCCCCCTCCCTTTCTCAACTCAAATCTCACCGTTTCGTTTCTCTTATCGTCGTGCTTTATTTTATATGTAGCACGCTCAAGGAAACGGATTCGTTGGCGCCTTGACCGAGAAGCCCGAAACGAAGATGGGATTCTTGCATGCTTGTTACGGTTCGTTGTTTCTCGTCTACATACACGTTCATGAGCAGGACAGTTGAACGGCGTGTGAATGAATAGGTATTGGCGCTTTTGCTGCCCCACTTGTTGCAACCCAGTTCGCGCAAATGCGGAGATGGTCGTTCCACTACCTTTGTTCGCTGGGCCTTGCGACGGTCAACACTCTCGTTGTCATTGTGGTGTTCAAATTCAGAAGACAGGAGGGTGAGTAGTGCAGAGTTGTGTTTTATTTTATCTCTTGCTGACTCTTTGGCTTTATTTGTGATTTTGTGGAACACTAGTTTCTCTCGCAGCCGCTGGAGAGCCTGTGAAGCATCAAGAAGAGCCAAGTCAGAATCCCTCTCCTGAGGCTACTACTATTGATGGCACCGCCGCTGAAGTAGCCGCGCCCACTCAGCAAGTTGAGGATACAAGCGTCAAGCGGGTTTTGTCCACGCCTGCTGTTCACGGCCTCGCGTTCTTCTTGTTGGTGTATGTTGGTGTCGAGGTTACTCTTGGAGGTACGGCCATCCTGCTTTCCTACATATGCATATGTAACGGCCTCTGACCGCACCCTGATTTCGTGTTTTGTTTAGGATGGATCGTCACGTATATTATTAATGAACGAGGCGGAGGATCGAGCGCTGGATATATTTCGTCGGGCTTCTTTGGAGGTCTTGCCCTAGGTCGAGTTTTGCTCTTATGGCTCAACGCTAAAGTGGGCGAACGACTCGTGGTGTATGTCTATGCGGCTATCGCTCTTGGGTGCGTCTCCTTGGTGTTGTGGATCTTTTAAAGGAATATTGAATACTGACTACGATGACCCCTTCGCTTTTTAAATTTACAGCCTTGAGTTTGTGGTATGGTTCGTGCCGTCGCTTGTGGGCAACGCGATTGCTGTATCGTTTATTGGGCTTTTGACGGGACCTATGTATCCGCTTGCTATGAACCATGCTTCGCGCACCCTTCCTCGTTCGATTTTGACGAGCTCGATGGGCTGGATTGCTGGGTTTGGTCAGGCGGGAAGTGCGTTGATTCCGTTTATTGCTGGTGCTGCTGCAGAGAGACATGGGATTTGGAGTTTGAACCCTGTGTGAGTGTCTTTCTATTCATTTACTTAGTTATTTCCTTTGTTTTTGGAATCCCTGACGCTAATTTTAATGAATAGGTTGGTGGCTATGACGGGACTTATGGTTGTCATTTGGTTCTTGATTCCTAATCCTACGCCTGTTCGAGTCCCTTTTTCGCATGCGTAGACTCTTGACGAGGAGCGATGGGATGTCGATTCAGTTTACGAACGTTTAGACCCTCGAGGGATGAGATGAGGACTAGGATTAGACGGATGAGGCCTAGCTTTAATGCTTTTATCCATACATATGAGATTCTTTTTTATGTAGATTGATGTAGCAGTACTATACTATAATACCATACAAGCAGACTTGCAACTTTTTTCTTGTTACAAGTTATGGTTAACACGTGATAGGGCGATAACATGGATCCAAGATGGGGATGAGTTCGATGGGCTCGATGGAAGTGGGTTTCCCCAAAGATATGGAGAGTTATTCTGGCCTTTGTAGAGTGAAATACAGCGTGCAACTTGAATGGTACAATGGGGGACCGGAATATCCCTAAGATATCACAAATTCATGACCCCCTACGTCGGGAGGTATTAGTGCCTTGATCACTTCAAAAGGCCGAGCTTCAGCTCAACAGGAGTCTAGAGAATAGAGTCACACAATAAGGACTCTTCTGCGTCTAATATATATATAGTTGAGGTTAAAACTAACATTGGACGGGTCTCTCCTCCGATGTGCAGCAGAATACAGACCCGGGAGTTATTATCGATGCTTGGATGGGGTAACCCCCTGAGCAAAAATGGCCTCCCCAAAGAGATAGAGCGTTTGATCTTACTCTGGCCTTCATAATCGTATGTAGAGCTCAATCCAGCGTGCAATGAGGAATATTCTTAGGTCGGCAAACTCGGCGATCACCGTGGAGATGTTGATCGCTATTTGCATCGGATGGCGTTGTGTTTGTGGTGTTTGGCAGGGCTTGCTACGTCCTCCAGGTTTTGGGACTTGGCGGCCATTGGGATCGAGCCAGTATCTCCCAGGCACAACACCCCTCTCTATCCACCGCCCTCCTCCTCGCTGCTGCTGCGCCTGTATCCGGGTGGATGTATTCGTGATCTGACTGCGAATCTGCTCCATCGACTGCCGATATATACCTTTTTCCTGTGTCCGGGGACATGGCACCCGCCACGAGCGGACGAACAGAAGCACCATCCTCGCAGCCTCGAGCTCCGCTTACCACCACCGCAGGGACCGCTAACGACATCTCTGAAAAATACCAGACCCTCAAGAGGAGGTTCCACGATCTTGAAGAGGTTCGTACAACCCAAACTCTCTTTCTCGATAATAAGAGAGAGAGAGAGGGAGAGTTTTTCCTAACACCGTAGAAGAAATCAATTGACTTGGAGACGTAAGGAAACTAGTGTTGAGATCCAACGATCGGGAGAGAGGAACGTGAGGATGCGCGAAGAGAGAGAGTCAGTTTTGTCGTTATTTCTTCGTGAATTCGTTGATTGGGGTGGCTTATGCTTATACTGTGGCCCGTTTTTTTTGTTTCTAGTTCTCTACTTGAACGTATTGGCGAACTCGAAAAACAGCAGCAGGGGCTCCCTGAGCCAGCCGCTTCTCGTCCTACTGTTCCGCGGTATACGCCGCCCCCGATGCAGGAGGCGGAAGAAGTAGCGTCGCGTCGCCGCCAGGCGGGAGGCGCTACAGTCTCGAGCAACGGGCAAGGGCCGTCGGCCAGGTTCTCTAACGGGGACTCCGATATGGACGTCCTGTCGACCTCTCCGTCAGCAAGGCGGTCCTCCGATAACGATACTTCTTCTCCCTCTCTCAAAAGGCCGCATTCGACGACTTCTGTATCTGCGCCCCAGCCCATCGATGGGGACGAAGGTTCTGTTGTGCAAGTGTCGGCGCCAAATGTCGCGAGTGGGAGCGGTGTTTCTCAGGAGCGGCCTTCGCCTTCGAGCCCGCCCCCTTCGCCTAAGCGCCGACGCAAAACGAAGGACTCTGAACCGGCGGACGCTTCGCCAGCCCGCCAAACGCGATCGCGGCTCAAGTCTGTTCAGAATGGTACCCCCTTGAAAAACGGTGGATTGCCTGCCAATAGCGGTGTGGAAGAGAATTCTAAAACCGATGCGGCTTCGTCGTCGTCGCATCGAGTGGTCGGAGCTTCTGAACCTCATCATGCTCCGTCGCTCAGTATAAATACGGCTGACGCACCTAGTTCCAGTCAGGCGACTGCTGCCTCTGGTCCTAACTTGTCCGCTATCGTCAAGGTCGCTGAAGCGGCAGCGGTCGCACAGACTGCAGTTAGTTCTTCATCGTCAAACACATCCAAAACACCTGCCTCGACTTCGCACACCACCCCCGCCCCCGACGCCAACATTGACCCCAGCTTGATCGCGCAAACTCCTTCCAACTCAAAACCTTCCTCCGAAAAGTCCCTTGACCGGACTGCATCTCCTGCTAGCACTTCTTCACAACCAGCAACGAATGGATCGGCTACAACAAGCACGGCCACAACACCTCTAAGTGGCAACCCTTATCTCAACCTTTTTCTTCCCAGATCCAATCCCAATGGTACTCCCACTCCGACAAGTGCCCATCCGATGGCTTTTGCGAATCCGTACATGTTCTACGCACCTATCACACCTGTCACTCCTAATACGCCTTCATATTATAACCCGTATCTCTATATGGCTCCGATGATCCCGGGTGCCTACCCTCCACATCCTCCTACCGCACACAACGCACAGACCGCCAGTGCCAGCACGAGCACCCGACCACCCCCACCATCCTCCGCGCAACCAGAGTCCGCGGCACCGCCACCGCTTAAGCCGAAGCGGACAAAGGCGCATGCTGTGACGAGCAAGAGCTTTAGCATCCCCCTTGTGCCTCGCGACAAGTCGGGGAAGCCGATGCTGCCGCTAAATGTCGGTATCATGACCGTCATCAGCTTGGGCACTGTGTGTATGCGCGAGCATTTCCACACGGAACGGTATATCTTCCCTGTTGGGTATGAAGTGACTCGGTAAGCGTGATATCTCTGTGTGTTTTTTCGATATCCTCTGACACGACGATTCTGAAATAGACGTTATCTCTCGACGGTTGACCCGAGCATTGAGGTTGTTTATCATTGTACTATTCTTGATGGTGGGGATGGGCCTAAGTTCCAGATTGTGCCGTCGGATACGCCAGACAAGCCTGTCATTGCTGGGACGGCTACTGGTGCTTGGTCAAGCATCGTGAAGCAAGCCAATGCGATTCGAAATCGCCAACATTCCAATTCTGTCTCTGGGCCGGATTTCTTTGGACTTGGACAGAACACTATCAAGCATCTCATACAAGAGCTCCCGAATGCGGACAAGTTGAAGAACTATGTCTGGCAGAACTTCCTTGAGGGAGGGTAAGCAACGTTTGTGGTTTTGCTTGAAGGATTGTATTGACCTGGGTTTACATTAGTCCTCTCGGTGGTAGACATGCGTCTGTTATTCCTGCTTTGCCGGAGGAATATGATGCGTCTGTGCCTCGCGGTCCTGTGTATCATACGCCGCTTGAGCGAGAGAAACTGCGAATGGTGGATGGTGCAGCCAGTCCTGGCGAAATGCCGAAAGGTTTATCGCATTACCCTCAGCATATCATCGCTCAAGCTCGGTTACACCACCATAATCCGGCCCAGATCTCCCACCCCCTTCAAGTGTCGCCTGCACCTCAGCCCCCACCGCCCCCTCGACCACCACCAGAGTCTGCTGGTCCGTCTACGTCAGTGCCTCCTCCTATCGCCCCCATCTCCCATTCTGAGCCGTCTCAGGCGACACCGCCGTGTCCTGAGCCTGTCCCGCCGAATGCTGCTGCGCCGTCGCAAAATGTTACCCATCCGCCACCGCCGCCGACGTTCATCCCGAATGCTTCGACGA
Organism: Coprinopsis strossmayeri; assembly: GCA_900156845.1. Taxonomy (NCBI): domain Eukaryota; kingdom Fungi; phylum Basidiomycota; class Agaricomycetes; order Agaricales; family Psathyrellaceae; genus Coprinopsis; species Coprinopsis strossmayeri. The sequence continues at coordinate 205,989 of FTPT01000093.1, read as the reverse complement.
TGACACAAGCGCCTACCCCGATCACGCCCAACACGCCTGCGCCCTCGATCGCGAGTATCATGAACGCCTACCGGCCGGGTGCATCGTGAAAATCTGTCCGACGAACCGCCTTATACACGCAACCTGTCTGGTTCTCTTTTTTCATTTGGACTCGTTTTTTTTTTTTTTACAAATTCTTTTTTGCCCTGCTGATCATGATGCTTGTTGTTTCACATCGACCTTTTTACTACTTATTTTTTTTCTATTGATTAACCAAGTTCAGCGCTCAGGGTTTTTTTTTCTCATGAACGGTGCCGATAATGTCAATTGTACAGTTAACAACAGCAGAAGATGTGTTTTTTGATGGGACTGGGCTGATGACTTGCTTGTCTGACTGATGATATGCGACGTTGATCTAGATCTGGACCTTGGGTCCTTTGTCCTTTGGCGTTACGATGATTCCGTCCCATGCGCTGTCCTCTTCAAGGCCGCCCTTGTGCATGTTTACTACCCTTGGAGAGGATAGTGCGGGCTAGCGAGTTCAAGAAGGATCTAGACTCTTTTTGCGTCTAGTGACTTGGATCGTGTGTGGAGGTTATTCCTCTTGGGACAATATCAACCAAAAACGTGAAGAGTGGTTTCTTATACGTTGCCTCTGTGGGGACTCCGTCCAATGCGAGACCAGTGCTGGAAAAAGAGTAGTATGTGAGGCAGACATTTCATATTTGTTTTATATTTTTTGGACAGATCCGTTGTGTTTCTCTCAATTTTCTGGATTCTTAGTGTTTCCTTTAACTTTCCTTCGTATTTACTATCTACTTCTACTGCTAGCGTATTGGGATCGAGAGTGGAACTACTATTGTGTTGGGCAGTGGAAAACTGCTGGTGTGCGTGTGTGCAATAATGTGTATAGTTATAGTTGTAGTTTTTCTTGTCCGAGCTTATCTGCTTTGGGGTCGACAGATTCTTCTATTTCTGGTTTTGCAGGTGTAGGATTTTGTGTTTCTGGTTCTGCGGGTGTAGGATCTTCCGATGCAGCAGGTTCTTTCGCGCCTGTGGTGGTTTGTGGGGATACCAGTGGAGCTTCCTGTTGCTTGTCGGAATTACTTTGTGTATCTTCTTTTTGATCATCCTCCTTGGTTTCTTTGCCTTCGCTCAGAGCCAAGCTCTTCTCGACAGCAGAAGTGAGCTTCTCGACCTCCTCTTCCACTTTCTGTTCGGGAGTCTTCTCTTGGGCTTTACCTTTAACCTTTGAGTCTTTGGATTTAGTGGGAATCGATCCGGTTTCTAACGAGTCAGCTGTCGCATTCCAGAGTTCCGTGAGCTCGTCTAGCCATCCCAGCTCCTGGCACAGATCCTTGACCATCTCGTCGCAGTCGCCGAGGAGATATATGTCGTCCGGTTTGCTGCCAAAGTCTCCGACGCGCTGGAGGTTGATGAGGAGGCGGGGGCAGCGGTCGTGTGTCATTGAGGCGAGGGAGGCGAAGGGATGAACTGTGAGGGACGTGCCCATTACGATGAGCAGATCAGCCTGTGTGACTTGTGGGACTGCTCGGATGAATTCGTCTGGGAGCTGTACGCGTTATTTTTGTCAGCCCTGGTACACTTATTCTAAGGGGAAAAGGGGAACGCACTGATTCTCCAAAGAAGACTATATCAGGTTTGACGAGGCCTTTGCACCGATCGCAACGCGCTATTTTCTTGGAGAGGATGTGGTCCTTCATCCGGGCATCGTCAAAGGGAGCGTGACAGTCGATGCAGCGCTGCGTGGCGAAGCTACCGTGGGCCTCGGTGACCTTGTCTGCAGGCACGCCGGCTCTGCGCTCGAGCGTGTCGATGTTCTGGGTGAAGCATCTGAGGAGAAGCCCTTTCTCTGCGAGGAGCCGGACGAAGGAGTGTGTGATTGTTGGTCTAAATTTGCCTGGGTAGAGTTCGTGGGCGAGGGTATAGACTGTGCGTTTTTGGGTGCGTCAGAAATGACGCTGGTGAGTCGGGATGAGAACGTACATGGGACTGGGTTTCTTCGGAAAAAGTTGATTTCGAAGACCGCTTCTGGGTGAGGCAGGTTTAGCCTTGCAAGATTCGACTACGACAGTAGAGCGAACATGGTAGTAATCAGAATCAGAATGTTTGTAAGGAACAGGTGGTTCGACTCACGTATAGACCTTAAATGAGCCCGGTCAATCGACGTCCAATCTCTAGAGAATAGATTGTCCATACCAGTCTTAGGAGATCTAAAATCTGGTATCCCAGCTGAAGTGCTTACACCTGCAGTAATTTTGGAATGAGAGCTCGGATCGAGTGCGGTAAACAGCTTATCGCAATCGAGACTTACCGGCGCCTAACTGCATCCCACGAACATTTCAGCCCGTTTCTCAATCAATGGGCTCCTATATAAGGTTACAGGGGTGCCTGACGTACCATAAATACGACATTCTGACATTCCTCGGATTGGATGTACTCCGCAAGAGCCCGGATATCTCTGCGCTTCAGAACTTTGGGTTTCTGGGGCATAATTCCTGGACCGTAATTGGGCTTGGTTTGTATACTTTCCTTTTGATGTATGGCAGATCCAAAATTACCTCTGTGGTGTGGTTTGGGGGTAGGGAGATTGGATGCTCTGGTGTTCCCGGCGTCGAGATGACTGGAGATGGCAAGCTCTGTGCCATTGCGCCCGCTAGTGCTACATCGGCTATGATCTCATGATTCGGCCGGCATTGTCACCGGCCGGAGGTGGGATCGGAGGCTAACGGTCGCAGGGCGGGTTCCACGACCCATACCCTGGTATATGTCCGGGAGAATGTGAAGCTGTAGATTTAGGGCTTATATATGTCTGAGGCACCTGAGGAAGGCAAAGGAGGGAAGGAAAGAGTTTCACCGGACTTGCCGTGTCCCTGGTCGCCCCACGGTCTCCGAGTCGCATTCTCGGCATATTTAGGCTTTTTAGCATTCGACACTCGACAGGCTATCCCTAGGACCTGACAACCGCTTGCTGCAATCTGCATTTGTTCGAATGCATGGCAACAAATGGGAAATGGACGTGGAGAACATACGTCGTTCATGCGAAATGCATTGATCGAATCTCCGAAAACCCTGGGGTGCTCAGTTCTGGTGTCTTTAGCTCTCATGGGGCGTTCGCCTAGGAGTATATGCATTACGAGAGACGTACTTAGCCTCATGCCTCAAATAATGGTAAACTGGACCTTCTATTGTCATATCTCGATCCTGGACTGAACGGCGCCTGCTGACATCTTCAGACCTTCAAATTTGCTGCAATTCTCCATAATGCTCCCGTTCTCTGGACAGTTTTCGACCAGACCTTAACGTCGCAGTTCATTTTATTGAATCAAGAACATATCGGCTGCTGAGCCGTGAGCGCTGCTGTGACTGGCAATTTAATGAGAAGACAGAAGGCGGGGCTTGCGGCAACCTCTTTCATATACCAAACTTTATAGAAGGGTGCCGATCTCGAGGATGCCAACTCTTTGCCAAAGTCTGAGGTTGCGGTGAACCCCTTTCAATTTCCGAAGTGATGTCTAATACACTCTCTGGTAACATCGATGGGGCAGTCCTTACGTGAACTCTACGAATTGCGACGAGACTTCTTTCATCCCGTTCCTGTCTATTGCGTCACTATCCAGGGTCTTCGGCGGAAATTAATCGCATATTTTAAATGCGAAACAACCCGCCCGGGTCTCGATATTCTGTCGGCATCACTGATGCGATAGTGCGGTTGATTCAAGCCCACTCAAAGACCAGCATATCCCGCGCCGAGTTGCATCGTTTTGGAAGCTGCATGGTTCGGCATGAGTACCCATCTCCTCATCGAATCCTTGGTACTCCACAAAGATGGACTTTGCATATGTGGTATGTACTGATACGACTCTTTGACGTGGGAACGTCGTCTGGGACCCCTGATGCTACTTGCATCCAAGACCAGCAGCTCAAACACCGCCGCAGAAGCCCTTGCTTTCCGCTCGCACTCACTTTCTGAGCGACAATTACCTTCCGAGATACGTCGAGTATTGAGTCTCTCAGGACGCCAAATATTTTCAGCGTCCTCAAGGACTAAGTGTACAATGACAATCTGCACTCCATCAATTCAGGCTCGTAGATCATAGTCCAAAATGGTGACTTTCGTACTTTCTTTGGTTGGTAACTGACAATGACAAGTCTAAATATAGTTGATCTTTCGTCCGATTCCAAGGGAATCAGGGCACGTCTTAAGGTCGAACTTTTCATTTCATCTCATTGTTAGAACAGCTTCCATAAAACGGGGTGCTTATATATCCATCTATAATCTTCATCTAACTCGTTATTTAAGGGTCTTTATATTGCGCCATTTCTCATACCATGTGCCTAATTCACCTGGACATGCGATCGACCACGGAAACACGGCGATGTTCAAGAACGTTCTAATTCGATTCCAAATGGCATTCGTGCGGGATGACCGCAGCATCTCTGATTCCAAACAGTCCTCTTTGAAATTGTATAAGTACGGTTGCCCACTCTCTCTTCGTTTCTTCACTCGGGAATCTTTCTCTGGGTACCTTGCAGGAATAGCAATCGAGCATGCACTTCACTCGCCTTCTCACTGCTGTCTCTCTTGCCTTCGCGCTTGGAGTTCAAGGCGTTGCGCTCCCTGAGCCTCAGGTTGAGCAGCTTACGCCGCCCAAGCCGACCTACTATCCGCCCGAGCCTCCCAAACCGACCTACTATCCTCCTGAGCCGCCCAAACCGACCTACTATCCTCCCAAGCCTCCCAAGCCTACATACTACCCCCCGCCCAAGCCTACTTATTATCCTCCTCCCAAGCCCACGTATTATCCGCCTCCCAAGCCTACATATTATCCACCTCCCAAGCCTACGTACTACCCACCTCCCAAGCCTACGTACTACCCACCTCCCAAGCCTACGTACTACCCACCTCCTAAACCAACCTATTACCCGCCTCCGGAACCGACTTACCCACCTCCCAAGCCAACGCACCACCCACCCCCGAAACCAACTTATACGCCTCCCAAGCCGACTTATTACCCACCTCCGAAGCCAACCTATTCGCCCCCGAAACCGACTTACTATCCACCTCCGAAGCCCACTTACTATCCTCCCCCGAAGCCCACTTACTACTGAGTCCTCAACCGAAGTCGTCAACTGGCTATGATTCAGTGTTGAAGGTTTGAAACACACTCTTCGTTCGCTGTTCTTACGCTGACCTTGATTTCCTTTTTTAGTGCTAAATTTGAAATCTGTATTAGTATTGTATTCTTTGGTTCTTTGTTCGTGTTCAGTAGGCTTTGGCGTACCTAGCGCGAGACAGTCTTTTTATTTCTACTTTCCTTGAATTCTTGTTCAGCACCGTATACTTGCTTACAAACTAACAAAAAAGGAGGGGCAGGAGGATGCTTGGGGGATGCAAGATGACTTTACGGACCTCTTGAGACATGTATCACACATTTATCATGCTGGTCGTTATTCGCTGTTGCTCTCTAATACGAGCTGTATGTAGCAAACGGATGTGCCTTTTGACTACACAATGAACTGAGTTCACTATAACTTTTCCATTGCTACTTCAACTTTTGGAAAGGGGCAGCGACTCGGACTTCGGCAAATTCCGAGTGAACACCACAATGTTACCGTCGGGCACCGCCAGGAGATAGTCGACCGAGATATGTCGTCCGGGTCGGCCTTTGCATCCTACACGATATCTTGAGAGCCGTTAAGGAAGGAACACAACCTGTCTGCACAACGGTTTTGCTCTATTAGTGAGTGGTAATCCCATCCGTCTTTATGAGTCAATTCCAATAATGTTTCTTCTTAGTAGTTATGATACAATCGCCTACAGAAAGACTACATGTAAGAAAACAAGCAGGTAAAGATAAACATGTAGTATCGGCATGTTGTATGTCAAGCCTGAGGTCCGAGCGAAAACACTCAGTCTTGGGGTGGAGCTTTCTCGAACGCCTCGAGTGCTTCAAAATCTTGCTTCTCGATAAGGCCAAGCGCCTCCTCGAAATGACCCTCGGGAATTTTGAAGCGTTGCGCTCCGCCCTCTGAGTCGACGTATCCAACGATGTCTGGTTGCCTGCATTCTGTACTCTCGGGTGCACCATCGCGCGCGCCGTTTGGGACCCACTTGGCGGAGCCCCAATTAGTATTGCTCGAAGAAACGCTCAAGCCTGTAAGAAAAAGTCCGAAAATTAGCAGAAATTCTATCTTATAAAACTGGACAGTTAGTCCATGCGACTCACAACCGCCTGTGCCGGCGCTTCCCCGAAGTGTGCCTCCAGTAGAGGTGCAGGGGGCATCATTGTGGGTACTTCCAAGCCAGGATAGCGGCATATTCTGCCACTGTACCGACCATCCATAGCTTGAGTTCCGGCCCCACCAGCAACACAGGTTGGATGGAGTACTGGTACAGCATCCGAATGCGCCGGTGCAGCTACGGGCTGAGTAGGCACAGATGTCCTGTGCGTTCGTTAGGAAGAACGGGAGGCCTGCCGCAGCAAGAGAAAGTGTAAAGAGCTTGAGAGCCATGTTGTGTTGAGACTAGCTGAGGTGTCTGTCTGAATATTCTAAGGCTAGTGGGGGAGGCTTTTATAGGGGTAAGCCGTTCAAATTCGTGTGTAAAGATCCGACCTCCCTGGAGGACGTTCGACCTTCTGTGTCATCCCAAGTCCCCTTGGAATGTGATAGTTATATTTCCTAGTGCTTCTTATGGTCCTTGGGAAGATGATAACTAAGTGAAAGATAGTGATGTGAGAGTTGAGAACGGAACTTCTGTTCTTCTCATCCGGTGGCATTTTACACCAAACAGTACCTTATATAGCAAACAGTCAACCAAGGCATTTATACTGTAGAAAAGACGTTGGCATGAACTTGAGCAATAAAATCACTAGTGCCCGGCGGGCGTTTGAATGGCCGGGAATTACATTCAATTTACCAACGACCCCGCCTTTTACATTGGTGGGATGCTTGGGCGCTTTCGCGAAGCGCCCTGTCCGGGTGACCTGAATAGAAGAAGCTGGATCATTATCATATTATAATCCCGTCTTTCTGTACTGACTTCGCTCAATTCCGATGTCAGCGCGTCATTTCTTTGATTACTGGCGCTTTGAGCAACCAATTCAACTCTAATATGTCAGAAATTTTATAGAAGTTTACATCTACTACCTCATCATGGGACGCTTGACAAAAATCAGAAGTACTTCTGTGACACTGCATTGCTAACTATCAGGTATGTTATCGAGGAGACACCTTATGTTCCCATCGTTTCTCTACTTCTTTCCATCTCCACCCATCGTCCCTGAAGTCAGTGCATGGCGATGGTGGTGATTATTATCAGCATATAGGGTCGTAGTTTGTACTCTGAACTCATCATGCGATTTCTGGCTGAGTATCAAGCAACATAAAGGACGGACCGATTATCAGAACGATGGTAGCATGTGGGAACTAACTTCCCTTTCCTATCATTTGCCTCTGTTTATCCATAGCTTCCGGCGCACCGGCGCAGCATGGTTCATCTGCTAAGTAACTGTTGTTCGCCCTCTAAACGCTACACAATTACTCTCCATCGTTTGGATGCTCCTCGACGAAGACCACGATGGCGACGACATCCACGATAGCGGCCGTAATTGCGTCGAAGAACAGATCAACCCCGTCAGGGTACCCCCGTGGGCCGAAGCCGACACCCTTGGTTCTCCCAGACGAAGATGAGGAGAGCGTCTACCAGGATACCCGCTCACGACGGCCATCGACGAGCTCGGTGGATTCAGACTCGGAAGATTCACCACAGTCGCCGGGACTATCAGCTTTGGACTCGTCAGCCGCGTTAATACTCGTTCATGACGATTCCGACGATTCGCACGACCGCTTTGATTTCTCAGACGACGAAACCGGCGAGGACGACGATATTGTCAGTCCTATTTTCGAAATTCGGCGGACGTCAATACCACCGCTCCCACCGTTATCGATATTTCTGTACCTGCTTGGGCCGTATCTCAAGCTGGGTGCCATCAATCTACTCGCAAGTGCTGAATCTGTCCCACTCAAATACACACTTCCAGCTTTATTCGGCTTCGCAATCTCGTCTGCATTCTCACGACAGCTTTGGTATATGCTTGCTCGGTACATGCGGAAAGCAGATATCATGGAGCTGGTATGCGATACATTTGCCAAGTCGAGGGGGAAAGAGCGACAACGTCGGATTATCCGAACAACAGTCAAACTGAACACCGCTCTCGTTAATGCCTTGCTAGCTATTGTCTATCTACATGGTACGCTTTTTGTTTAACTAGGGCGTCCCAGAAAACTCACCGCTCGTAGAATCTGCCAATCACATACTTCCGCTCCTCCAGGACTCCCTCGTTTACCAAATAGCTATAAGTTCGGCTTTCGCCTCACTCATAGTTTACCTTTCGGCCGCACAATCTCTCGCCTTCAAGCGCGTTGTGTATGCCTCCTGGCTCTCAATACTCTCGTATATCGTCTGGTTCTCATGTGTGATCTATGCCCATGCAAAGGGCATACTCCCACATGAAGGTGGCTGGTTCGGCCATCCTCCGTCTTCTTGGCAAGCTATCTGTAAGTAGTACATCTCTCTGGTGTCAATCCTTTGCTAAGAATTCGTTGCAGTCGCAATAGGCTTTGCCTTCACCACAACATCTACCTTGCCCCTCTACGCTTCTCTAAAAAGCGGCGGCAGTCCTCTTGCAACCGGCAAAATTCCGCGGCACCGTTCTTTCCGTGTATTATCGCTGCTATCCACATCCTGTGCTACCGCACTTGTTCTTCCTCTTGTCATCTTTGCTGCACTACCCAACCTTCCTGCTACCGTAAGTCTGTCCGCACCTCTCAATTGCCCAGGTTATTCATCCCTTTCAGCAGACTAAGCCATCCCCGACTCCCCAAAGTGTCCGAATAGCCCTAAACTTCTCGTCGTCAGTTACCCTTCTCCTCGGTGTACCTCAAGCCATTCTTAGTGTGCCTCCACTCCCAATACGGTTCGGCCGTACATCCGCCATCTCACGGACAGTTACCTCGCTCCTTATTATCTCCCTCGCCATCCTCCTTTCGTTCATTCGTTCATCCTTTATCGAGCATCTTTTCACCCCACTTAATATTACCCTTCTCGTTCTGACCATCGCCAGCACCTACTTTCTTCCCGCTCTCCTCCATATCTCCGTACACTTCTTCAAGCGGCCGCTTTCGATTGTCATTCCTCGAACGCCTCTTCTGCAGACGTCTTCGACGTCTTCGAATGTCCAGTCTCCGAGGGCTGCTCACGATGAGCTACTACAGAGGAAGGAAAGAGCGTTGCAAAAGAAGCAGTTCAAGAAGAGGATTGTATGGGACATTGGAGCGTGGTTACAGGTTTGGTTATGCGCTGCTGGCGCTGTTGTCGGTGTTTCATATCTTCTAAGGTAGTTCACCTTCTACCTTCTCATAGCGAAAGTCAGGATACTTTCAATTCGTCTTCCTTATTTCTATTTTGGTTCTGGTCTTCTGCACATCTGGATCTGTTCTACCGGATCTTGGTTAGCTAGTATGTACATTAATGCCGGTTTTCAACTGCATGATCTAAGGTCGTCTGCGTGGTGTTACTGTTAGACTCTGTATGTAATCGGGACATTATCCGGATTATGTGTTCATCTTGAAGATGTTGTAATAGTATAAATTTGATACCATTTGATTGCCATTTGACCTCATCGACGCATCATGAACGCCACCTTCAACGTTCAACGCGCTCAGATCACTGAAGCTGCCGACATCCCGCCAATTATGACCATACAGTGAAATGTTATCATGGCCGGTGGATCGCACGTCATCAGGTTCATATCTCATGATGTCCTGAATGGAAGCTCTTAATGCGGGTTCATTGCGCTTAACCAACACCCACGACGACCAAAGCTCAGGCTCCGAAGTGCTAGTCGACTCAACGCTCCTCAAAAGTCATGCCGTTCCACGACTTGGCTCTAAATGATGGCCACAAAGTGAGTTTCGCGTGTTCTATCAGTGGACTTTTGCTGAACGACGTAAATACCAGATACCTGCCATCGCCTATGGCTCTGGAAGCGTGAATAAAGGCAAAGATATTCATGCCTACATAGAACAAGCAATTGAAGCAGGCTTTTCACATCTTGATACCGCCCAAAGTGCGTGGTTTCCTGTAAGATAACGGAGAACGCGGCCAAGTCTTAATCGGGGCCGTGCTTTGGCTTGGCAGTGTATGAGAACGAAGAAAGCGTAGGGCAGGCTATTCGTGAAAGCGGTTTGGCGCGCTCGCAATTGTACGTTACTACGAAGTATAGCTTTGGTTATGTGCCTCTTCGCAAGGCGTTCAATGCGAGCTTGGAGAAGGTGAGCCTTGGTTGTGTTTCAATGGGTCTCAGAGCGGAACGGCTTATCCCTGTCATTTTAGCTTGGACTGAAGCAGCTGGACCTGTACCTCATTCACAACCCCAGGAGTGTACCGAACTATGTACAAGCATGGCAAGAACTGGTAGCTATTAGAAGCGAAGGCTTGACCAAGTGAGTTCGTCTTATCTGCTTTGTGAACATGCATTTTAATACTGCTATCTATCGTTCAGGAGCATCGGTGTCAGTAACTTCACCGTTAAAGAACTTGAAGAACTGCGCTTGTATTCCAAGGTCACTCCTGCTGTGAATCAGATCCGTCTCCACCCCTACAACTACAGCAGCAACAAAGCTCTGCTAGCGTACCATGAGCAACATGGAATTGTAACAGAAGCTTTTGGAGGCCTGGCGTAAGTCGATCTCGTCGAGGAGAAGTGCTCTGTCTAAATTTTAAGGGACAGACCCGTTACTACCTACCCCGGTGGACCGGTGGACAAGCCCCTCAACGATGCTGCACAGCGGCTGGGCATAACCACCACTCAAGTCATCTTCCTCTGGTTGAGAGCAAAGGGAGCTGTGATTGTCACCACGAGCTCTAACAAGAAACGCATGGAGGAGTATATCGCCGTTGGGGATCTGGGTAAGCGTTCTCTCCATTTTAACTTAACTGGAAGTTCCAAACTAATGAGAATTTGAACTTGATAGCGTCCTTAACAGTCGAAGAGGTTGGAGCTATCGATGCTGCGGGTGAGAATGGCCCATATAGGCGGCGAATTGTTCACCACCCCGTCTTCAAAGTCACCTCCGTTCTTCTGTTCATATATCTTTTATTCGTGTTCGTAGCCTGGATTTTGTCTCTGGGAAGCTCTGTGTAAACTACTCGTCACTGTATCGAACACAACGGGACACGTTAGATTTGATAAATATGTAAATATACAGTCCATTGGGCTTATTCCTCGCGGAGTTGAAGTTGAATTAAAAAAAGAAAGCAATGGGTAACGTGTGATATGGCTTGCAAGGGTATACAGAAGGGACAGCAATAAATCAAATGGACTATTTGAGAGGTCAGGAACTAATGAGACGGTGCATAGGCAGGGGGTGCTGGCGGCTCCTTAGGTGTTGGTCCTTCATATCGAAACTTGCGAATGGAATTTGAAACATAGCCTCTTGCTCTTCCGCCCTATGATATAGTTCATGTTTAATTGCACGCGCACTGAAAGTTGCTCGAAGAACTACTTACACTCGAACTCTCCGCGTTATCTCTGTGATTAGAGTAACTGGATCCAGACATTGGACTAATCACGTTCGCGTCATCTTGCAGGCTGGGATACGAAGCACCATGCGATATATTGCTGGAGGGGATTTGATGGACTTGCAGAGGCTCAATTTGGTAGGGTACAAATTGCGCATTGTTGTTCGTGGAGTTGTAATTGGGGTCTACGGTTGCACCATATTGATTCAGATCGAGGTGAGGCTCGCGTGAGGCGCCTTTTTGTAAGGACCATCGAATACGGTTGGTTTTGAAGAGGAAGAGGATATAGAACAGGAAGAGGAGAGTGATGGCTGCAAGTGCGGAGGTGACGGCTACGGCGATGATGAATCCTGGTGGTGTTGAGTTATTGCTAAATACAATAGATTGTCATAACGGGAGGTGAACAGCGGAGTAAACATACCCCGTAGGGCGGCTATCAAGCACGGAGAAGCTTCCCCCAAGGGAGGGTGTCGTATAAATTTCTGCATAGTCAATAGAGAGAAAATGCTCTGGTGAAAGAACGGCGCTCAAAGTGACATTCAGTTCATGGGTTCCTGGACCCAGGTTCCCAGCGTAGAAGAGAAGCTGCCTAGGCCGGTAGAAGCTTTTTAAGGCGACGTATGACTCGCTGAGTCTGTTGTCTATCTTTACTGTATAAAGGGAAGCGGAACGGTTTCCTGAAGGTCCGTACAGAGCAATGGCGTCTCCTGGATAACAGAAATGGTTGAGTTTGGATCTTAAAGTTGCGATAGACGTTGTGCTAACCCTGGTTTAAAATGTAAAATATCACTTAAGTGTGCGGTGAATACGTTGTATTGGTACACGCACTGCGAAATTTAGGCGAGCTACAGCCCCAATGCTGTTGGTGCCACTAACAACTTGATCAGAACCCTTCCATGACGGTGGTGTGTAGACTAAGAGACATACTGTCCGGTTCCGCCAGCGAATGATGCTACAAACGGTGGGTTATTCGTCCATTTGCCGGCTGGTTCGTAGGTAAAAGCTGGGTGGCTGTCTTGAATGGTGTTGACAATTAGCGGCTCGTTGTCTTCTCCGACGCTTGCTTCCCATGAGACCTAGGTAGAGGGTAAATTCATGAACAAAGTTCAGCGCTAACTCAACGCCTACATAGTCGATATCCCGAAAGCGATTCTCAGTATTTCTTAGTTGAACGGTGTGCTCGCCTTTGAGAAGCGTCGTGGAAAATAGGGTCGCGTTGAATTGGAAAGGGTCAGAAGCACCGTTCTCAGTTGAGAAGGCTTTCCCGTCCACTGTCACTTGATACGACCCGTGGTTCCCTCGTTTTGCACCGTAAATCCCGACAGCTGAGCCGTAGAATGAGAAGGTTAAGGTTGATCCTGGGGTATTTGTTACAGTGAAGCTGCCTTCAGAGTATCTAACAGTCGAAACTTCTTTGTTAGGGATACAATGGGTCGTGAAAACAAACACGACGCCACGCACTGGTCCGCGAAATCGTCGTCCCTAGATGTGCCTGCTCGCCAATTGCCGTTGTAATTTAGGAAAGGGGCTGTATCCTCGAAGACTGCCAGGTAGGAGGGCATGATGGTGGCAAGAGTAGAAGGGAAACGCCGCTTCCTTACCTTACGATAGGGGCGAGGGAATGCGTTCCCAACACCGAGAAGGCCCTAGGGGCTAATTATGCTCCCAGGCGCTCAGGTTTCATCAAATTCCAAGCCAATTCCATGTTCCATATGTCAAGAGGTATTGATGCAGGTTAATGCAGGATCATAGCATTGCCAGAACATAGCAGAACATCCAGCTTCTGAGTTCTCCTCGCACGCATATCACTTATCTTAGTAGATAAACTCGGATCCAACGGACATACCAGGTCCCAGGAGATGGAAACCAATGGTGCAGACTGTGGCAGAGCGTTGTTCCGAACAGGGTTTCTATGTGGACCGGCATCATTCTTCTCAAGGCTTCATCGAAAAGTTAATTTTGGGCTACAAGTCTCCTTTCTTGGGACTTTGACGATATTCTCCCAAATAACGATGTTGCGAATATCCAAGGGGTTTCGGGTGCCTCGGTTGACAGGCTTAGTCAGTCATGGGCGCCTGTTTTTTAATATTAATGAGAGACTCGAGTCCGTCTTCGCAGTCTCGTGGAGTCGAGATAGGGCATCGTGTGCCTTTGTCCTCAGCATCCTGACTCGGGCCTTGATCTTTGTACTCCCCTCTCTCGATGGCAAAAGGCATCAGCTGCAGTTGGCCGGTCCTAATGTCCTAACATTGTCCCTTCTATGTGAAGCCCATTCCCGCAGCGCGCGTAGACCCCCGCTTAACGAAGTGTGACCATCAGGACTCCACAAAGTGCTTTCAGCGCACACTCCAAATACTGTTTGTCTCCGTTCCCTTTCCCTTTTTCTTTCACTACCCGGTTCCACAGTGAGATCTCGGATGATCTCCACTAACCCAACGTGACGGACTTAAGCCAGCACGCCTTCGCGAAGCGTCGACGACATCTGAGTTTACTCTTAGAATGTGTCATCAGCGTAAGAGATCCTGTACCAGAGCTACTAACAACCCGCCCCTTCGCACATAGCACCAGACTGCTGTGTTCATAATTTAGTCCTATCGATGGAAGGGGTATCATGCAAAACCTTGACCTATGATAGGTAAGCTGGAGGCTGTCCAGGAGATGCACCAACACCAGCTCTGTCCTTCGTGATATATGTATGTCCGTAGATATCCGTCCGACCGGCCTAGAAATCGACAAGCCAGGTGATAATTAGATATGGATGTTTAGGCCTCGGCCTAACAGAAATTGGAGCTACTTACTCCTGAGCTAGTCGTTCCTGACATGGAAGGAGAGATGTACTGGCCGCTTGAAAAGCTCGCTCCTTGTACATGACCTTCAGACGCATTGACCATGTTTGTGCCATTAGGGTGAATATGATGTGCACCATAAAGTGCATTGCCAGCAGCAATGTGCGGTTCTGCGTCGTTTTTCGAGTGGCGACGGATACGTCCGGTCAGGAACATAATGAGGAGGAAGAGAAGGATCAGGAGCGCTATCCCCGCAGCAGCAGAGGTGACAGCCACAGCAGCAATAAAGCCTGGTGGCCAGCTCGAGGTACTGTTATTGATAGAGAAGTGGATGTTGGCTTCGTTCATCCAGGTGGGCTAGTAACTCAACGTACCTCAACTGCTGAACGCCATCTAGCGCAGCAAAACTGCCGCCAAGGGAGGGAGCCGTATAAATCTCGGCATAATCTATCGTCAAGAGCTCATCGTCTGACGAAGTGGCACCCAGAGTGATATTCAGTCGGTGGGTTCCGGGCCCTAGGTTTCCGGCGAAATAGAGAAGCTGTCGTGCTCGATAGAATCTCTTCAGTGCAATGAACGATTCGCTTGTCCGGTTATCTACTTGAACGGAATATAGAGATGCGCTCTTGGGCCCTGAAGAGCCGTAGAGGGCGACAGCGTCGCCTATGATAATAGGAACGTATTAATAGGCTGAGCCTGAAATCGGATATAGTGCCAACCCTGTAACACGATTAAATTTCAATAGGGAGAGAAATGTCGGCTCTAGCGCTCACTTGGAATGTTAGAGTAGCCACAGCGCCTATGCTATTCGTTCCGCTGTCAATGGAACAGGGGTCAGTCAGCGATCCGCGTCGAGGTATGGGTTCCCTTACTGTCCGTTCCCTCCGGAGAAAGACGATACGAAAGGTATGTCTGTTGTCCACCGGTCCTCTGGTTGATACACAAACGATGGATGCGAATCTTGAACCGTATTGACAATAAGAGTTTCATTGTCTTCCCCAATACTGGTCTCCCAGGAAACCTAAACAGTGATCATGAACCCGATCATGAACTTGAGCATTTGGGCCAAACGTACAAAGTCGATATCGGTGAACCGGTTTTCGTTATTTCTGAGGGATACCGTGTGCGTACCTTTCGTCAAGGAGGTTGAGAACAATGTCGCATTGTATTCGGAAGGCTCCGCGCTGCCATTCTCTGTCGAAAAGGCATTCCCATCGACAGTGACTTGGTATGAACCGTGGTTCCCTCGTTTCGCGCCGTAGATCCCAACCGCAGAGCCATAAAACGAAAAGGAGAAGGTTGCGCCAGCTGTCTGTGTCACTGTAAAGCTGCTCTCTGAGTATCTGTAAAGTTGAATGAGAACAAAAGGTTGAGGGTATCGTTCAAAAGACATACTGATCGGCAAAGTCGTCAAACCTCGACCCTCCCTGATTCCATTTCCCGTTGTAAGTGAAGAAAGGTGCTGAATCCTCGTAGACGAGAGTGTGGGATGGCATAGTGATGGGGCAAGAGGCCACAGGTGTGAAGGATATAAGGGATGGTCGCGGTCTATGTCCACCGGCGGCGGGTCAGGAATTCCAAAATGATGGTTACTTATAGACCTTGATTCTCCTACGATGCCAAGAAGCACAGGAGATGAGTTGCCGTAAAGCTCCAGACTCTCCACGGGTGCATATAGTAGTCCTCGAAAATTGGAACGGGTTTGACGGATATACTTAGTGGGGCAAGGGTTCTCCGTGGCTGTCTAAGTCCCGACGACGTGGTTCAAGTCGTCAGAGCAGGTATGCGCAATAGTAGCGGCATTTGAATCATACTGCGAGCGTACTTATGTCTCATACTGAGGGCCATTCGTACATATGGATACTGGCAGGCCATTGTCCCCGATTTTCCGAAATTCATGATGGCAATGGCAAAGGGCATCATGCATCATGATCACAGTAATATGCAATGCTTATATCCGTGATCAGAATCTCGGGCGCTGTTTCTAGATATCCGGGGGCAATGTAGCATAGCACTAGTATGTACTAGTATGTAGTTAAAAACAGCTGAAGAAAGAGCCTGAGTGTACTAAAGAATCAACGCGACGTTAGGAGAGATAATCAGGAGGTGGCGCTTCTAACTGACCCACGTGGTCTGCTTTTGCTTCCATTTGTTCCGCCGCTGAAATAACTAGAAACTAGTATCTGAGTACCGGGAAAGTCGAAGGACTTGTAAGCGGGCGCCCAACGAAGATGATAGGAAGAGATATTCGAAGGGCGTACTCTTCAAGGAAGACGTCGGATCTGGACCTGCCGTTTCCCCAAGCCCCACCGGAACTCGAGGAAGGCGAGGTGTCCTCCAGACTGAGACTGCAAGATAATTAAATGGAATGACGGGCACTGGGTATGCAAGATGTATTTCAGTTATACTCGGACAATTACTTCGGTTAGCATCTGGTTGGCATGGATGTGATCGAAACCACATATACGGTGACTATGTGTGCTGGCACTCGGCGCGACCGGGGTGCCCCAAAGACTGTAAAATTTCGAGCAATTCCCGTTGTAGACTGTGCAATGCGACTCGACTCAGTTCCGGTTGTGAAAGGTGAGATACCTGCTGGTCCTGATGGCGCCGAGGCCTGACACTGCGGATGGCGGACCCGGAACGCGGATCGTAGACTGCAGCACATGTTCCCCGTCCTGGGTTTCTTGAGGCCGTCCATCCGCGTAGCCGCCGGGCACCGAGCACGTTGGCTTGTGTTGACGCTGCTCTGTTTGGTATATGTGTTCGGTAACAAAGCCCAAAAAGTGACCATCCCTTTGCCTAGTCGCCCATGTCGTTGTTACCATTGCTTTGTTTTTTTAACCATAATTTATTTCTTTCCTACTCCTGTCCCACCATAGATGCTCATGCTTTGTGAAAGCAATCAAGCAGTTGCTTTGAGTGTCGAAGCATTGCACAGGCAGGCTTCTTAAGTTTTTCTATTGTTAAGGAACAGTCCATTCTCAGTAGGTCGGTCCAAAACTTCCAATGATAACCACTACATCGTATTCTCTGAAGAATTTTTATTCCCATCTGCCTGACCGTCATACTGATCACTAACCCACCATACTTAGTACAGACAACGGCCACCAAAACTGATACCCTTTCTTATAGTGAGACCTGGACACGGATTTCATTGGCACTTCGGATACTCACGCACCAATTATAAACTGCCTCATATGATAAATAGCATCTCTCATTAAGTATTTTGCGCTTACCAACGCCGGGTGTGTGCTCTACTATAACGCTAAAAATCTGAACAAACGAAGTAGGATGGTCTTATAAGTGTGCTAGTCATGGTCGTGCGGAACAGCGAGCACGAACGGAACAACGGCGTGAGAATCAACGCCGAGCATGCCGATCTATCATCGTAGGGGCTCTGGAGCCATCAAATATGTGAGGTCCAGGCTGTCTATTACTGTAGAACAGTGTACATATGTACATATGAACCTGGCAATTATGACCGCATTGTCATCGCAGGCAGACTGCGGACTGTGGAACTTGCTCACAAAGGATTTCATAAGGCTCTGGTTCTGCGTCAGGATCTGATTCAAGTCACACATGCACCCACGCTTTTTATGTTATTCGGCTAGAACCTGGGCGCACATCTGCCAAGTTATCACAATATACAAGTAAGCCATGTCACCAACCATGTGGATAATTGGTGGGTAGGCGCGATGGGCGCGTCTTGGGGTGGAAAGACGCGTTTGGACGCGTGTCTCGGTGTAATTAACGTTACTCATGAGATCATGGATGAGTCAGCTGAGCGTGTAGCCCTAACCCTACTCGAGAGTATTACCGGCGTATTCCTCCTCGTTCCTTATTTTCTGAGTGCTACAGACGAGTTATTTTGTCAAATGTGGGGGGCACGCGATTTGTAGAGTGACGGTGGGCTGCATGGCAGTTGGGTAACGTTACTGTAGGCTGACAGACCACCGAGGCACGAGATTGGCTAACAAGGCCAAACATTCAACAGAGATTAGTCAGAGGAATATTTCAAGGCAGCTCCAGCAGTTCTTGTTTCTTGAACCCGCCCACCATCTTCTCCCCTACACCGATTTCTATAACCCGCTTTGCGTTAGGCAACGGCGATACACTTGACTCAAGATGACTTTTGTATTCAAACGAGGTACGTCGATACCAAATCGTCTTCTCGCGCTCTAATGGCTCATCGTCGCGTCGTGTAGATGGGTAAGTTTTCGCGTCGAGTCGCGTCGAAAAACAATTAAAGTAGTCTGACGCGTCATATAGTCGCAAGGAACGCGTGCAATTTGACAAGGTGAGCCTTACCGTCGCGTTAACCAGGTTTATCGTCGCTAATGTTGGCTGGTGCAGATCACCGCACGCATAAGCAAGCTTTGCTATGGTCTGGATCTCAACTTCGTGGACCCCATTGAGTATGAGGATTCCAATATGGCATGTATTGCAATGGTACTGATGCGACTCGACGCGCAGGGTGGCTCAGAAGGTCGTCGTCGGTGTTTACCAAGGCGTCACCACCGTGGAACTTGATGTATGTGTATATATCCCACATACATGAACATCATTCATCTGTCACCATAGAACCTCGCAGCTGAAACTGCCGCTTACCTCACTACAAAGCATCCCGATTATGCTGTCCTCGCCGCCCGCATTGCTATCTCTAACCTCCACAAAGAAACCAAGAAGAATTTCTCTCAAGTTATGAAGGATCTTTACGAATATGGTTTGTCCTCATCTCCCCCGTGCCGTCTGATCCCATCTTATGATACAATGCAGTTAACCCCAAGACCCGAAAACCAGCGGGAATGATATCTCACGAGACATATGAAGTCATCCGCGACAACGCCGAAATTCTCGATTCTGCTATCATCTACAACCGCGATTTCAATTACAATTAGTAGGTGTCCTACCCTGCTTCCTCAATCGCAAAAGAGCTCATGTCATCGTAGCTTTGGTTTCAAGACCTTGGAACGGTCTTACCTTCTCCGCATCAATGGTCGCGTTGCAGAACGACCACAACAAATGATTATGCGTGTCGCTGTCGGCATCCACGGGCGGGACATTGAACGTGTTCTCGAAACTTATCATCTGATGTCAGAGCGCTATTTCACGCACGCCTCGCCCACCCTCTTCAACGCTGGTACACCTCATCCTCAGTTGAGCTCCTGCTTCCTTGTCTGCATGAAGGAAGATTCCATCGAAGGTATCTATGATACCTTGAAGAACTGTGCCATGATCAGCAAGACTGCTGGTGGAATTGGTCTCAACATCCATAGTATCCGTGCCACTGGGTAAGATTTCTCTGCCATATCCCTTTCAGTTAGCATTCAACTGTCGTCCTAGATCATACATTGCTGGAACCAACGGGTACTCCAACGGTATTGTTCCCATGCTTCGTGCGTACGACGCTACCGCCCGTTATGTCGACCAAGGAGGTAACAAACGCCCCGGTGCCTTTGCTATCTACATCGAGCCATGGCACGCCGATGTCTTCGAATTTTTGGACCTCCGAAAGAACCACGGGAAGGAAGAAGTTCGTGCTCGTGATTTGTTCTATGCTCTTTGGATTCCCGATCTTTTGTGAGCCTTTCGTTATTTGTCTAGCGTTCCTTATACTTAACTCCCGCAAGCATGAAACGTGTCGAAGCCGACGGAGACTGGTCTTTGTTCTGCCCCAGCGAAGCCCCTGGTCTTCAAGACGTCCACAGCGCTGAGTTCGAAGAACTATTCGAGCGATACGAACAGGAAGGGCGTGCTCGCAAGACGATCAAAGCGCAAAAGCTTTGGTATGCCATTATGGAAGCCCAGATTGAGACAGGTGGACCTTTCATGGTCTACAAGGATCACGCCAATTGTAAGTGTCGGAGCTCTCCGTCAGGACCCTTACCTAAACAATATCAATAGCGAAATCCAACCAGAAGAATTTGGGAACCATCAAATCCTCTAACCTTTGCACGGAGATCATCGAATACTCCTCCCCTGACGAAACCGCCGTTTGTAACCTTGCGTCCCTCGCGCTTCCCTCTTTCATTAAGGATGGTGTCTACGACTTCAAGAAGCTTCACGAAGTCGCCAAAGTTGTTGCCTATAACCTCAACAAGATCATTGACGTCAACTACTACCCCATCCCTGAAGCTCGCCGGTCCAACATGCGTCACAGGCCTATTGGTCTTGGCGTTCAGGGTCTCGCCGATGCTTTCATGGCTCTTCGTATGCCTTTCGATTCCCAGGCTGCGAAAGAACTTAACATCCAGATCTTCGAGACCATCTACCACGCCGCGCTCGAGGCCAGCTCCGAACTCGCTGCTCGTGATGGTCCCTACGAGACTTGGGAAGGCAGTCCTGCTTCACAAGGCCAACTCCAATACGACCTTTGGGGGGTTACTCCCACTGACTTGTGGGACTGGCCTTCGCTCAAGGCACAGATTGCTAAGACTGGCTTGAGAAACTCGCTCCTCCTAGCACCTATGCCTACTGCCTCGACCAGCCAGATTCTCGGCTTCAACGAATGCTTTGAGCCATACACTAGGTGTGTTTTTTGAATCATTTGCATGTAGGCTCGACTAACATACCTCTCCAGCAATATCTACACTCGTCGTGTGCTGGCAGGAGAGTTCCAAATTGTCTGCCCGTGGCTTCTTCGCGAGCTGGTTGACCTCGGTCTTTGGGATGATAACATGAAGAATCTCATCATCGCACACAACGGCTCTGTCCAAAACATCCCCACCATCCCCGACGACGTTAAGGCCATCTACAAGACTGTCTGGGAGATCAGTCAAAAGAAGGTTATCGACCTCGCTGCTGACCGTGGTGCCTTCATCTGCCAATCCCAAAGTTTGAACGTTCACCTTTCTGCTCCTAGCATGGGACAGTTGACTAGTATGCACTTCTATGGCTGGAAGAAGGGATTGAAGACCGGCATGTACTACTTGCGAACACGGCCAGCTGCTCAAGCTATCCAGTTTACCGTTGACCAGAGTGTTCTCAAGACTGTTAAGGATCAGCAGTCCAAGGCAGTCGCCGTTAGCTCTGCCCGCCAGGTTGCCGCTCCTCGACCAAATGGTACCCCTGTCGTTGTCCCTGGTGCTCCCAAGGTTTCCTCTCCTCCCTCTGCTCCCGCTCCCGTCGCCGCAACTTCATCTCCTGAATCTCTTCCTACCTCCATCCTCTCGCTCGATGACAAGGCCAAGGCAGCCGCTGCGGCTGACCCCGAGTTCGCTGCGGCACTTGAACGTCAACGTCAACGCGAGTTGGAGGAAGCCAAGCTCATGTGCTCTATTGAGAACAAGGAAGCCTGCCTCATGTGCTCTGGTTAGATGAGGGCTCCAGCGATCTATAGAGTGGTTTGTTGTGCTTTCCCAGGTTTTGCTGTCTATGTGATGGACTTTCATGATCATTTTGTACTAATACCCCATGTAATTAAGTATCCACTATGTTGTCGTCATTTACCCCTTAACTGGTTGTTATCGATCTGTACTCCGTTTATAATTGAATAAATCTCAACCCTCGGATTGTTGACACGGAGTCATGAATATTGGAAGAATGAGACTATGCAGGTCATCGTAAAAGAATAATCAATACAAAATGTTGTACATCTGGCAGACGATTAAGTTACATGACACTATACAGCCGATGGAATAAAAATATGGACGATCTGTGGTAGTCCGAGTGATGATGGCAAGTGAATGAGAAGCAGGGACTTGAAACTTGGAAGATGCAAGGTGGATCATGCGGTGAAAGAAGTCTGTTCTCGTGCAAAGAAGAGAGACCGTGGTGGAAAAAAAGACAAGGAAAAGATATGGGCCGCGATAACCACACACTATTGCGCGATGGGAATGCCTGCGCAGGACCAAAAAGAAACCATAGCAACGATAAAAGGACAGGGGGAGGGAGGACAGGTGCATATGCAATGGGAACCTCAGTTTCGAACGCACACTCTTTTGTGCTCTTCCCAATCCATCCGTTGATGTTCGGGCGAGCAATACTTGACGAGTTTGCACTTGCTGCAAACCTGGCCGAAATTGATCTTCTTCGTGGGAGGAGAGCCATCATCCGAGCCATCGCTACAACTCGACGAACCACCTGTTGACGACGACGAGGTTGAATTTGAATCGGATGACGAGGACACGGCTTCCACCTCTCCAAATCGGACATTACAGTCGATCCAATTGCACATTTCTCTCGTCCTGACCTTGATTCCTTTCCGCTTGCCTTTTTTGTCTTTGAGCTTGATCTGGAGGACGGGCGCGGTGGCGGGGCCGCGACGGGGGAAGCGAATCATCTCGCAGTCGTCTGTGCAGCATGGGTTTGGGCAGCCTGTCGGGTAGTCGTAGAAGATCTCTTCGTCGGGGACGTAGGAGGGATGTGTGAAGAAGATCTGGGAGTAGGAGGTTGTTTGGTGTGAGAAGAGGACGAGGAAGCGGGGTCGCTTTTCGTAGAGGATGGCGCGGAGTGTGAGGTCTATTTGGGGAAAACAGGGTGTCCGACGTTGTCGTAGCAGTGTATGGCTCAGCCGCATGTCTGAGAGAGTGTCGAATAAGATGTGAAACAGTGTTGATTTAGGGGTGTGTGGGATGCGACGGTTATAAATGCAATTTGGGAGGCGAGAGGTGGGGGATACTTACGTTCGTATTGGATGCGTCGTTCGATGCTTGGTTTGCAGGGGCAGCCGAAGCAGTAGCGACACACGAGCTTGAAATACTCGGTGACATCGTCCATCTCCTGACGTTTGAGGTCGGTCACAATGATGTAGATCTCGTCGCAGCCTGTATCGTGCATCCCGCGGAGAAGCATGAGCTCCGGTAGCTGAAGAAAGGTGGGGTGCGAGGGGGCAGGTCAGACAATTGGAGGAGACAGACGGTAGATGGGGGCCAAATCCAATCATCCCAGTGCCGAGCAACTGGTAGATAAAACTAGCAGAGAAGCGTACCATTGTGAATACCACTGGAAGCATGGAAAGTTTTCGCTCCGACATGGAGTGGTGGTGGTAGACATGAGTGGTCCAAGTCCTATCGAGAGGGATCAACCTGCCGGTGTCGATGGTGCGGCAGAATATGTTTTCGGGTACAAATTCGCCCTTGTTCCAGGCGATGATCTGCTTGGTGTGCGAGCTGACGCGGTGGTGCAGCTGGCGCTCACGTATGTCCCTGAACCATTCATGATAGGCGTCGTGGGCATTGCTTCGGTGCTCGAGCCACTTTTCGATGAGCATGTCGGTGGAATCGTGGTCCAACGTCGTCTTTACGAGCTCGGACATCGCGAGGGACGGTGGGGAGAAGATGGAATAATGTCGTTGGCGCTTGGGCATCGTCGGTTCGGGAGCAAGGTGGGCGTTCCGGATCGAGAGGTGTGATCTTGCAAAAAGCGGTGCTCGCGATTCATCCATGGCGATCATTCTAGTTACCGAGACAAGGCGCGATTGAGCCTGCCCTAAACTACCACACCTCCGCCTAATTGTCTGGTTTTTGCTCTCATTGTTCTGGATCTGAAGGCCAAAGCTTACGGCAACTGTCATCGACAACATCTCCGGCCCAGGGCATAGAACACAGACCACTGGAGGAGTTTGCAGAATAACCCGTGGTGTCTATCACTCTTTGGATGCTAATCGAGATACGTCTTGATCCCCATACTTTGCAAAGTCATGACGTGGTATTGCAGAAGCCCTGCAGTGGCCTGGGGTTGCTTCTTGGACCGCCTTTTGCATTTGAGCTCGGCAGCTGATTAGGTTTCTGTTGATTTCTTGTGCAACCTGGGGTCTGCTTTCCAGGTCTTCCACTAACATCTACTCGCTATTGATCGCTGCTCTCGTCTCCATTCTCAAAACTTCATGACGGTGTCTTCATGTTTGTCTCCTTGGCGTCTCCTGCGACATATCGCTGGTACTCTACCTTTCTCTCGATATATGGATCTCCCAATTCTTCCCGGTCCACCATCCAAACAAGCAAAGCACGGTTGAAGTGCACCTTTTGAGGGTCTTCACAATCTTGAGTTCACGATTCTCTTAACCCCCGTCATATTCCTACACAGTGACGTGGACGGAACACATTCTTTGTGAGCAATAACGTTGACTTTTGACACCATCCCTACATTGGCTGTAGTCTGCAGGGCCTCCTCGTCCTAGTCGCACAGGGGACCCCCCTCAAGGTAGCGGGCCGTTCCTTTGCCGAGATCCTCCGGCCCGTGATGGGCCGCCAGCACTTCCAGATTCGACTCAACTGTAGTCAGAACACTGAAATTGAAGGCACTGTGCGGGATTTGCGCTGTACAATGTAATCCATGACTCAATGTGAGCATAATTTACTATTGTAGATGTGCCAAGTCCTTTGCAAGAGAAATTTCCATCCCTCCGACCTTGGAACCAAGCAAACGGTGGGTGCTAAGAATGACTATTTGTGGTCGCACTGGTCGCTCTTTGCTTAATTTGATAGATCATAGATGTTCATGAGTTCCAGTAGACCACATAGTGCTGAGGCTATGGTGCGTGTGAAGGACCGTTCCTCAAACAGCGGCGTTGGCTCTTCCCGTGAATACTATATTTGTCTTTGCTGTAGACTGTAAACAACTTTGGATGGGCGTCCGAGTTGTGTGATTTTGCATTTCGCATGTTTACCTGCAAGTCCTTATTACATCGCCCATCTCTCACTCAGTCACCAAACTGTGTTTTTTTGAAGGCATGCCGTATTCTTGCTTCGAGCTCGTCGCTCGTTCCAGGAGTGACTAGGCTCATAGCCTAGTCAGTCGGAGAGATGTATTTCTTTGTACCCCTGACTAGCAAACCACTTTATCCTATGTGTTCAATTACCCAAAGATCTTTCTTCCGTTACATTCATCCGTGGTTACATTCCAGCGCCTATCTAGGTCCCCTCCGTGCTCCATATATTTACTATCTCAGTTGAGCTACGCTGCTTGCCAGTGGCACTGATACCCCGCATACCTTTCCGATGGTTACGCACTCCCATAACGGAATATCTCTCCTAGCACTCTAATACACCATATATTGAGCTCTACGGTAGTTATGCGCCAGTCGTGAAGTGACACCAGTGCCGTAGCCACTGTACCTGGTGCAATCCCCATTTACCATGGACCATTAAGAAGCACCACAGAAAGATCTAGAGCCTCCGTTCTATCTATGCCTTTGGAGACCAGAGATGAATAGATGAAGTAGGAGTATCCGCGGTTGTTCATACAGTAATCTACCTCCTAGAACAGCCGTATGATACAAGTCCTACGTCAATCTCCGACTGTCGTGGATGCCAATACGGGTTCCGTAACCTGTATACGTATTTCATTTAAATTGTTTTTCTCCAATGTCATTATGAGCGCGGCGGCCAACCAAACCCCTATCTCTAGAACCGCCAATGGCCCTCGTTCGTCTCGGCATCATTCCTCAGTTCGATGCAAGTGTCACGGAATATTCTTGCTCGTAAATAGTGATAATCTAACTGCAAGATAGATATGATGTAGTGGACTGTTCTGTGGATTCCCATCTCTTGTTTCGGCACCGTCACTTCACGGACGTTGTTGGCAGATCTATACCGTCATTACCATTAGATGGATTTTGTCCGTCAAAGATCTTTGAAGCTGCTTGCTGCGACTTGAAACATATCAAGTACGAGGAAACCTCTGGTTCAATTATACAACAATCTGAGCCATCACATATCACAACAAATAATGGTATATATTATGTTTCCTCAACTATATTACTAGTACGACTACTGCTACAGTAAAGAAAAGAATCAAATAATGCCTAATGCTACAATGTTCAAAACGAGAGGGAATGAGTGATGTATGTAACCTCTCTACGCGAGGGGGGTTAGAACGAATGGATATGTGACGGAGTGTCCCAGAAATAAATAGTATGATAAATATAGTGGTAATTGTGCGGTATTAGATGGTGAATTGAATTATTTTTCCTAAAGGAAATTTGTTAAGAGCTTCATTCTTCTCAACCTCAAAAAAGTTTGAATTACCTATTAGAGAGTTGACTTTATGAGGTTTATTTGAGTTTGAGTTTAATCTTCGTCTCCATCGACGCGGAGCCACATTATGTCAATTCGTCCAGGATGATCAGGCTCTTCTTCATCGACTGATGAAGTGGATGGTGTAGGGATTATTGTCTCTGTTGGTGTAGGAGCTGAGGACGGTAAGCATTGCTTCAGTTGAGGCATGGAGGAAACACCCGTACCAACTGAGATGTTTGTTGAATCGGGAGCTGGCACGGGAGCAGCAGCAACAAAAGCGGCGGCGAACAGGAGGGTGAAGAGAGTGGAGAACTTGGCCATTGGTATGAAGTTGCTGACGGTTAATGGATACTAAGTCTGGTTGGTTGGGCTTGTGAAAGCTGGGGAATTAATGACAACTGAGGCGAATGTGCCATGGTTTTATACATAGTCCACTCTCCATTCCAAACCCGCACAATGCAGTTCATCCATTGATAAACCTGGCTCGCAACTGCTGTATCAAGGAGCCGAGTCCCCACGGTCTACAGGAAAAAAATTCTAGTCACTCATCGTGGCGATGTGGCGTAACTCTGCGACAGTGTTACAGGGCAATCGGCTGCATCGCAGTATCTGTTCGACGCTTGTCAGTGTCATACAGATCTGGTTCAGTCACGTCCCTTGCCGTGTTTTACACCTTGATGACCCGCCGCCCGCCTTCGGCGTTTAGGCGCCCTATGCAGCTATGAGCTGGCAGGTATCGCTCCGGTCAAGTCGATCATAATCATTGGCTATGCTATGCCGGTGGCCGAGTCATTCATATACCTGAACGGTGATACAACAATGCCTAGATCTGTTCTCTGGTAAATGATACTGTCCAACAATCTTCAACCCGCGCCTCTATATCAGGCCGACCGCAGCAGGCAAGCCGCAGTGTTCCGTTCCCCTAATGCCATAAATGTTTCGAGAGTTCAAAATCACTGTCAACTGTTCATAAGGTTAAATTTGGATTGACGAGATACCAGCGGGCGATCACATCGTGGATTATGTTGGGAAACTTCGAGTCATCCGGACCAACATTGCTATGCTGATCTTAGGGACGATAGCGACTCGTTTCGGGTTAGGCGCTCGATTGTTGCCATCATTTACGAGTTTAAGGTTTTTCCCCCTTGGTTCAAGCTCCGCACAGCTGTGGTTCAACTAGTTTTAGGCTGTTTTAGGCACCTCTATGAGTCTTCTCTGTTTGTTCCGTCAAGAAGGCCCGATGAAGTTCAGGCACACGGATTGATGTCCTGTCGACGGATGTCCTATTTGCGGAGTTTGTTCAAACAATCAACGCCTCTAGAAAGTAGATGGGGTATGAAGCCGCCCATTAACAACTGTGTTGCAGTATTGTAACGAATATAATTGGAACCTTTGGCTATGATGCTACGCGCCACCAAATCCCTTGTTCGTTGCCCATGCCAATTAGCAACCCGGTGGGCCCATGTCCCCGAATTTCAAGCTCTGCTATCTTCCATTTTTCCTCTCTTTCGCCACCTTCTCCTTCCAGGCCAATTCCAGGCATCATTTTTGTTCATGATGCAGTGAGAGAGAAAGATGGACAGAAAACATTCCAGGAAAACCGTCGAGATGAAAGAGAAGGTGCCGGGATGCCACGCGACGGGAGAAGATGCTGCGGATTTAATTATACATATCAACATCGGAATGGCGATGCGTTTTACGTAAATAGTTATCAGTATGTACTGTGTATCAGAGAAGGGTTCGATTCTTGTTCGCGCGACCTGATGTCGATGCGCCTTTGCTTGGCTAGCGGATGGTATCTAAGCATGGTCACACAGGGCCAAAATAGCGATCCCGCAGCAAACTCCGAGTCGGCCGGCGGTGTATAGCTCCGTGGCAGGAGGTCGATATCTTCGATAACGATGAGATAACGAGTTCATCGCAAGCTCATGTCTTCCTTTCCGGTAGTTTCTGAACGCGATGTCATTCACACGTATTGCCTCATCATTCCTGTCGAACATATGTATTATAGCCCGACACAAGGTGACGGCATCCGGAGGCGATGGGAATGTCGCAAGTGAAACGACTCTGCGACAGAAGAAAGGAGAGGCCAAGGGAAGTCACGTCCACATCGCAAGCGGTCCATGATCGGTCGGGAAGGGTAGTGTCTACTTTACGTTACATAAACTTGTTATCTATTTGATTTTATCTATTTTGAAGTCGGCGGTAATTTCTGCTCTAGCAGGATAAAGTGGCACGCACACGCTACTCAGTTTATACCGGTACCGTAGCGGTGTGTGGCCAGGAATCATAGGACGATTAATGCTGCGGACATAGCCACGGCTCTATGAAAAGAAATAAGAATGGCATCTAGTATGTTGGTAAGATGAACGGAAGGAGACGTACACTGGATTCAAATTCTGAATCCCATGTTTTTGCGAGATATCACCGGTCATAAAGGGGACAACGGCACTTCCCGCTTGACCGAAAGCAGCGACCCATCCGATTGTACCAGTGAGAATCGACTGCGGAAGAACCCTCGATGCGTGAGTCATGGCTAGAGGGTACATAGGACCCATGAAAAGACCCATGAAAGCAACGGCGATACCGTTACCAACAAGTGAAGGAACAAACCAGACCACGAAGGATAGTCTGTTGAACCTCGGTAAGGTCTGTCAGAGACTTAAGTTATATACCCAAGAGTGATGACCGCATAAATCTGGACTACCAAACGCTCTCCCACCTGCAGAGGGTTTATATTATCGCCTAAACTATTGTATATAAGAAACGAACTCACCAGTTGGTTGAAGGGAATAAGGATGATTCGCCCCACAGCAAGAGCTAAACGTCGATGAGAATTATAAAAATTCTCGTATAGAACGAAATCACTAGCCTGCAAAGTAGCCGGTAGAGATATAACCAGAAGATGGACCGCCATTCCTAACTTCCATAATGAACGTTGTAATCCAGCCTAACCATCGATTTATGTCAACATCGAACTTCCAGGCGAGTTTTGTTACCATACCTCCAACCGTGATCTCAAGCCCAACAAAGACGAAGAGGAACAAGGCCAAGACATGAACAACGCGATGCTTGAGGATGTTTCTGAGGGTGGTCCTGACCCCGCTAGGTCTGACGATTTCCCCAGAATCTCGAAGACACTCTACGGTTTGGAGTTAGAGAGGTGGAAAGCAATATGAGGCGTGGTGAAGTTTACCATTCAGGGTTCTGAAGCGGAAGACCACAATCAAGAGCGTGATGTTAATCACTGCCAGGCCGACAGAAACGAGATAATGGAAATGCCATTTATCCATCCGGGCAAATTTGGTCGAAACGAGAGCCGACACGAAAGCACCCAAGCCTGTATGTTACAATTTATATTAGTCTCGTGGGTCCCAGCTGCTGTAAGAGACTCGCAAGACAGACCGTAAAATCCTTGCACAATGCTCATCTTCGTCTCCACATTTGAAAGCGAACCGACAAGCCCGTTGGCTTGCGCATCCTACGTAGTCAACCACTGTGAGAAGCCATTTATGGGCGGGAGGGGAGATTTCTCACTTGAAGAGCAAGACCGAAGCCGTTGATATAGCACATCACGATGTAGGTAGGGAAACGAGGACCAGAAGCTTGAACGCTATAAGCGATGATTTGGCATATAGCACCTGACGGGATGTTCAGCATAGATGCATAAGAACTCTACTCTGACCTTACCCGCTACCACGATCTGACAATTTATATTCAAGCTATTAAGAGACGACATCCAGACAAAATGGTGTTGTTACTGACTTTTCCGAGACCAAAACGATCTGTTATCCAGACATTCGTCATAGCACCGGTAATGAATCCCTATAATCTTTTAGCGAACGACAATTTATCCGTGGGAAGCAAAGAAACTCACTGTGCAGCTCAGCACGAAGACCAAGGGAACGACCATAAATCCGACCTAGAACGGACGTCGGAGCTACGACCTGACTAGAGAAGCTCGCCACTTGCGTTATAGACGTTTTGCAACCGAGGGACCATAGGGCCCGGTGTTCCATCGTTCCAGCCTAAGTTGAAGAGTGTATTGGAGACCGTAACCAATTGAATGATCGCCGCTCTTTTTTCTTGGCGGGTTTTCTGGAGCTTTGTGCCATGATCACCAGAAACCGGGCTGGTGGCCGAGGGGTTTTTTTCTGTGATTTCTATGATTTCTCCTTTCTCCAAACTCGAAATAGACGATGCTGGCAGTTTCGATTCCAGAGAGGCGGATAGGGGCCCTTTCTCGAAGGAAGGGGTCGAAAATCCCTTGGCCCTGGTGCCGATCGTATCAGAATGCGACATTGTCTCCGAAAATGCGTTCGACAAGAAGAGACCCTCGGAAAACGCGTCGATGGAACGTCTAAGGTTACAGGAATTGGCCAAAGGACCAGGAAATTTTGGGCGGGGGGAGCTGTGTTTTCTTTGCCTTACCAAGTTTTTCCCGCGCTCTTCCAATCCCGCCCCCCAAACGGATCACAGGACAGTCGTATAATGGGATCAACGCACTTCAACGCATCAGCCGATCTTATTTCAACTTCAACTCACTCGGTTGCTAAGTATTCATTGGTTGTCTCATTGTGCAACATCAGAGTATCTAGTCTACGACAGAATGAATGAATCAGTTGACGCCCTGATCGTCGCGTAGACTGCACGAAGAACTCACTTTGTCTTCGGACAGCATCTCGGGAATGTCTCAACCATATAGCAACGCCATAGTACCACTTTGAGCCTACTTCCTCCCCTTACGATTCTTCCTGTTTCCTTTGGCACTGCCTTTCCTCTGACTCTCTTACGATTTGGTCATGGTTATGAACCACTCCAGAAATGTTCTTCTACGTTCGTCAATCGACGGATAGGTCTTCTTCTCGTTTTGTTCTTCCAACCACTTTGTCCACCTACGCACTTCGGTTTCGCTTAAATCCAACTCGGGGAATCCGACCAACGAGCCGAAATCCCCATCATCAACGAGATGAATGAGGCTCTTCCAAAAATGTCATCGAACCGTGATGAAGGATGAATTCGAGCTGGGTGTGGTTTTGTTCGAAAAAGAGTTGAAACAGCTCCTGTTCCTTTTCCTCGCAAGCCCTGCCAGCGATTCGATCCATGAACGCACACATGAGCTCGATTCCCTTTACTTCATCCACTTGATATTGAGAAATGGCGTCCTGGAGACACGGGTCTCGTAGAACGGAAAATCTCGCCTTTTCGTCATACGCCAAACTGGCAACCAATTCCATCTCAGCGAAATACGCAGGAAGGAAGAATGGTCCGTCCGTAGTGGCGCCATCGCGTTGAAGAGCGACAGTTCTGTATTCGGAACAATTGACAAGGTATTTCCAGTTGTAAGGAACGGCGTTGCAATCCAGGATCGCGGTTTGACCTTTGACTGTGGTGAAATACATCCAGTAGTGCTCGTCCGGATTCTGTATCTTGACCTCGGTATTGTCGTTGGCGATGACATACGAGACACTTTCTGCGAAAGGACCGCGGAAATGTCCTTTTGCTACGCCGAAATCCGTAATGGGGACCTTGTCCAGCACGAGACGGCACCGATTTTCCGAATCGATACGCCAGATAGAGTCCGAAGTATAGAGCGCTGCCAGAAGTGCCAACGAGGTGGCGACAACATCCAGCATTGCTATGCCTCTCTCCCTCGCGATGCGCTGTGCTAACCAGGCTGCAGCTAGGGTAGAAGGAGCTTTAGGCCACCAGCGTCCCATCTTCTGTTTGGGGGACAACTTCAAGTGTTCTACGTACGCAGCTTCTGGCTCGTCATGGTGTGTATTGCCAAGCAGGATGCGCCGTTCGAATACGCCATCGGGACGTTGAGTCCGTTGCTCCTCCAACGAGTTCAAGATGTTACGCTGCTGGCCAGGATGCACAAATTCGGGACAAAAATCATCATAAAAACATAAGCACGCTCCGACAAGCAAGCAAGAACTGGGTAGATGTTGATGCTTTTTATCCCGTATTTCTCTGGAGAACTTCAGGTTCAGTACTCGCGCAAGTCTAGAGCGATGACAACGATGGCAACGTACTGCACGCAATTTATGATCATCCCAATCTTTGCGCTGACAATCCTTGCCACAATATGCTACCTGAAAAAACAAAGGTTCATGTATCAGAGACAATGTGCGACTGAAAACTGCATATATGCGCGTTACCTCGTAGCAATTGGAGCAAACCGACAGCTTCCCCTTCGAGCCGCACGCCTTGCATAAAAGCAACTTCTCAAGCGGCAGCTCGACGACGTTGGGTGCTTGCTGTATGTCTAGATTCATCGATGAGATATTTGCCAACGGCCAAGTGAGGGAGGGAAGGTAATGGTCCGTGAAAAGGCGAGGCAGAAGCAGACGCAAGCTCTGTACACGAAGCTTCTATTTAAGCTACCGCCAGTCCTGTCACGCTTGAAATTAGGGGCAGTTCTTGATCAGAAGTGCCAAAAACGATATATTGAGCTGCAATAAACCATACAAGGCGCGATAATATTCGAGTCGGGGAGGAGAAACACAACCGCCGAAAACTGTGCGTGGACCCATAACTCGATAACACCTTGGCGGCATTGAAGGGGCGATAGGTCGAGGAAACACTTGTGAGCCAGGCTACGAGGTCGTTCGGTACCTTCGTCTCAGATGTGGAGGGCCCAAACATGCTGCCCCATGCACGTCTGTGGACTCCATATTGAACTGACAGTCGATTGGCTGTACAGTGACGGCACAGTTCTTCATAACCCACTCAAGGGTCGCCCTTGTGACAGCGACCATGAGCACGTCGTCGGGACTATGATTTGCTGTGGCCAGCATATGCAGCACTGAACGAGTGCTTCCGCTTCTTCAAGTACCACGGTGGACGAGGATCTCGCTTCCAGAACGTCGAGACAGCCGTGATGCGACGTGTGTTATCTCCTTGATTGCCCATTCCGGGACCGTTTACCACCTATCACCGTCGTGCTGCTCGTGTTGCTTTCATTCATAGAAGGTACTGCAAACTTTGCATTTGGTGAGACGTCGTTCAAATTGTACCTCAAGGATGAGTTGCTGTTGTCGATAAACATATCTTCGATTGTAGAAGTCGTCGTCGTTGCTGTCAATACCGACGACGTTGGGGCAACCACGCTGCTTGTTGGTGAGATAGGACCACGAGAAGAGGCTCTACCGCCGAACAGACGGGCCGCAAGGGACTTAGGTTTCTTTCCATAGTTGTTCCAAGGGCCACTGACGATCTCTTCGACAGTTTGGGTTGCTATTTCTCCGGTGACGGGGTCTGGCTCTGGATGCGGGAGGTTTAGATTGAGCGCGGTTCCCATCATACTCCGCATTATCTTGTCGATGTCAGTGGTGGGGGCCTGAGCTTCTAATCCGATCTGGGAGCCTTTAAGTATAGTAGCCTCGTAGATTTCTTCGTCCTCCAGGCGTTTTATTTCAGCGCGAAGATTGCGAAGAATCCTTTCGAAGAGAGCTGATATGTGGCGAGAAAGTATATACAGTGAGCGCGTTGTACACAATGAATCGGTTTTCAACCACACACCTTGTTCTGCCTCGCCACCCGCCCCCCTCGCCTTGTCGGTGACTAGTACGTCCCTTTCTGCCCACTCTTCCTCGGGTCTTGGGTCCCAGATCTTTATTTTAGTCTCGCAAATACGCTCAAATTCATAAGGAGACATAGCAAGCTCGTTATCGGAAGTTGCATCGTCGTCATAGTGTGTGCCAATAGATGATGCTGGCGAGGCTGCTCGACAGGTCACCGGAGGCGCGTAAACGGTAGTTCCGTGAGGGTTAGGAGCGTGCACTGGCATTTTCCCCCAGAGAGACCGATAAATCGAGCCAAAGAAGGAACGGTAAAAGCTGGGCGCAATCAGCCTGCCTGAGTCAGTGGCCAGGTATTGTTTACACCTGCTTGGATTAAATGGCTTTGACTTCCGATCCAGCCGAACCAATCGCAGTCAATCATCCAATTATCCCGCCGTCCGAGTCGTGGCGCTCAACGATAGACCAAGCTTCGACCGCGACCACGACGACCACGAGCCTATGATGAATACCCGCCCTGTTTAAGACTTGGCTCTCTCCCATTCTCCACGTCTACCGGGAGGTCACTGCCTCGATGAGTCCGACTATCTGCGACACAGTTCCGCTGTGTAATAGCCACCGGACATCACAGATCGTGGCGTTTTTAGTACATGCCTTGTGCATCGGCGGCGAGGTCGCGGTTTCAGATATTGCACCTTACCATCTTCCATCTTTCCCGCTCATTTGAGGACTCTCAGCACCGACCATGCCAGCATTGCAGCCCCCAAGAGCCCCATCCAACGAGGTCAGAATCGAAAGCTTTCGGGTGCTTTCAAGACTTCAGCTCATCTTCGAGTTTCGTGTGTGGTTGGAATACCTCCGTGGCAATGTTCCTCGGCGGTATGACTCTCCAGTCATACTACTTTGGGACTGCATGTCGTTTGGAGCGCCAATATGCACTCTTCTCGACTTACTTGGCTCACCAACTCCGAGAGAACTGAAGGTATTCGCGGATAGCTTCAATTTCGACCTGTCTATGGACGACAGAAAGGCGTTCATCGAGAGCTTCATCTATCGTGTCAATATGCTAGAGATCCATGGGCGCATACAGTCCGGAGAATCACTGGCAGTGGATGATTTTCTGAGCGGCGGGGTACTCGGTTATACGAAGGTGGGTTGTATGGATCGCCGTCGTCACAATGTTTCCTTACGTTGGTTACCTAGATATTGCGAACAATCAACCGGTTATTAAGTTCACTTCAAGATTCACACCCCAGGATCTTCGTTCCCCCTCATGGATGGAAAGAACGAAGATCAAACCTAATTCAGCAACTCAGGGAAGCTGAGCATGCGCATATATCGCGTTTGAGCGAGGTTTCCGTACGTGTTTGTATAACATCTCAAGAATTGGGATACCTAAAACTAAATGGGATGGTCTCAGGAGGCAGCTTCTAAATTGTATGCGCAAGTAGATGCTGCAGATTCATCACTTGAATTCTTCGTTGTCAATTGCTCTCGGCTTATACCCTACCATAATATACTATTTCAGCCCTTGTCAAAGCTTACCCTATCTGGTGAAGAGATTTGGGACGACATATTTATGTTTTCGGTACGCATACCTCTAAACGTGAAAGTGCTTTTCTGAGGTTATCACAGGACAAACTCCTCCGCACAAATATCGTCCGAGCATATCATTCCCTCTGCGCCAATTTTTTGCCTCTAGTCCACTTTCTCACCACACTGAAGGCCATGGAGGTCTGTATAGCACTTAATGTGCCCTGACATCACTGATACCTTTTGATAGCCTATCATCTATTCGGAGGAAGTTGATACGATCCTTCGTCATATCTCTTCTATTTTGAGTCGAATAGGAGAATATCGTGAAAGCCTCCAGGTTCGTCTCTAATACCCAGTTTTGGGCGCCTCCATTTCGTGACCTGTGTGCAACAGGCTATCCTTGAACTCTCTACCCCCAAAAATGCCAAGTCGTATGACTCGCTTTGTACGATGACTTTCGAGATGTACCATTTGGCAGAAACCATCAACGAAGCCGGATTCGAGCTGCGCACCATTTGGGCAATTCACAACTTGAAAACCCGACTTGATGCCATGCGGATGTTCAACATCGACCAATTCGGGACGTCTATATTGGACGATAGGCTGATCGTTGATCCTGTTTCTGGACTGCGTTATTCCATCATCCTCTTCCAGAATATTTTACTTTGCTGCAGCGAAGAAGAAGTAATACCCAACAGCAATACCCGATACCCAATCGAAACATGGGAGCTTGGACCGGCAATTTCGGCCTCCTGCCCTTTGCACCTTGTCTTTGCTGTCCCGACAAAGAGTATCATGACCATTCACTTGTTTGATTCAGGTAATGTTCGCATAAATTAACATTGAGCCAGGTGACTAACATCATCCCTGTAGACTTTTTTGAACTCTATTGGGTGGATGGTGCTAATGTTGAACAAAGCATTACCCTTTACCCGCTTGATGACCTCCAGTACACACAATGGGTTTCAAATCTTCAAATCTTCGTTAGTCGGATTCTTTATTCGACATCAGTTCCGGAAATCGAAATGGAAGAGAACACTATGGGAACTACCAACATACGAACTGGTGTATCCTACGTCCTGACTGCAGAGGAAGACATGCGGAGCCCAGCGATGACTCCTCGATCTTGGAGTGTCGTTGGGGGGCGAGTAGGTCCCCTTACAGGGATTTCTGCCGCTGCAGAGATGGGCGATACCCCAAAGACTGTGGAAGATTCTATGTATAGTGTCAATCTCCTCTCTCCTTCGCTCAGCGCCGTGGTCTCGAATGATGGTATTCCCGACACTTCAGGCGTCCCGGAATTGGACAACAATCTGCAGACAGAGAGCCCTGACTCGCCGGGAAGGGAAATCAGCATATCAACTGAAGTGATTCCTGAATCTCCTACCATGCCGGACTCTAACAACCATCTCGACTCACCAGACCCTCTAAATGACATGAATTCACCACTGTCGCCAAATCCTTTGGTCTCTCCTAAACTGTCACATTCTCCAAACCTACTGGTCTCACCCAATCGACCGAATGCACTGCATTCACCAATTCCTGTGCACTCACCCAACCCTCTTCACTCGCCATACCCTCTCAACTCGCCATACCCTCTTCATTCTCCATATCCTCTACGCTCGGCGCCCAATCCTCTTCAATCACCAAATCGGCTACGTGCCCTGGGCTCAGCCAGAAGTCCATCTCGCAGCCGTCGGAAACCTCAACCCGGGAAAACGCCTCTACGTTCTGCTTTTACCAGAGAAGAGTTTTTGGCAGAACTGTCTCCCACCGACAGTGATCTCTGGCATGCAGGATCTCCCCTCCCCCAGCAACACCTTGTTCCGGCCTCTGCCTCAACACCGAACGGTGCTTTCCATTCAGAGTCGCCCCTTCCACAACAAGATGAAGTATCCAGCACTTTAGATTTGACAAGCCAGATAGTTCGGGAGGGGAACTATGCCGTTGCGCATGGAGGACATGCGGATATCTGGAAGGCCACTTGGAGGAAACCTGACAACGAAGTTGGAACCCCTGTCGCTGTCAAAGTCCTTCGCAATGCCACTACCGATCCACAGAAAAAAGCAAAACTTCTTTTTGTAAGTGCTGCATCTAATTCAACGTATAGGAATATTTCTGATGCATTATTGCTCTACCGCCTGTAGCGTCTGTTCCGCGAGCTACGAGTATGGAAACAGCTTTCGCATCCGCACGTCCTTCCCTTGTATGGCATCGCGAATGATTTTGGGCCATATCCTTCGATGGTTTGTCCGTGGATGGAAAATGGAAGTGTCAGCAAGTATCTTGAAAGCCACCATGATACACTAACCATGTCTGAGCGATTACGCATGGTCAGTTTCACCTTTTGCGTCTATTATGACATCACTAACCTTTCGCTGTAGATGAAGGAGGTGGCTGAAGGCTTGGAGTATCTACATTCTCGTTCCATCATCCACGGCGATTTGACTGGGGTAGGTGTCTGGCGCTCATCGTCTAACAATTAGAGGATTAACTGTAAACACGACAGTCGAACGTTCTTCTGGATACCGACCTCAGAGTTCATGTCTGCGACTTCGGCCTGTCTGCGGTCATGTTAGACACGGAGGTCCGAGACCGTGCATCGTTCACATCCCATCTCGGAGGTGCAGTGAGATGGACTGATTCATGTTTCTTCGAATCTTTCGCAGGGTTCGGAGAAGAGAATTCAGAGCAGAAAGCACCTGTTTTAACATGCAAGAGTGATGTGTATTCGCTTGGATGTGTTATCCTAGAGGTAGGCCAATTCACTACTTACGCGTGAAGATTTCGTTTTCTCATTCTTTTGTCAGATTTTCTCTGGACGGCCCCCCTACCATTACATCGCGATGGATGCCCAGGTTGTTATTGAGCTGCATAAAGGGAACAAACCTCGACGGCCTGCGAAATCGTTCGTTGATGATGGACAGTGGGACCTTATCCAGTCGTGCTGGATGCAGCCTCCGGAGGATCGACCAGATGTGCGGGATGTGAGGGGAAGGTTGGAGGAATTGATTAAGCAACGTAAAGATCGCGAAGGTTGATTCATTTCTCATTCATTGTTGAGCAGCTTGGACATACCACATACTTCAAGCTTCGTGTAATTTATCCAGTCGCTATTAGACGAGTAAGAATTAATTGTATTAATGGTACAGAGAGTGTGGTAATGATAACTGTTGCTACATTGGCTCCGTTGTATAATGCCACTATTTAATCGTCCCGTGTTTGACTTTAGGGTAGAAGGGTTTAGTTAATGGCAATCTTCTTGGGAGCAAGCTCGGGGCTTGTCTTGGGGAAAGTGACAGTCAAGACCCCATCTTGCATAGAAGCCTTGATTGCATCCTCCTGCAGGAATAAGTTAATATGTTGTTCGACGTATAAGGGGTTTGTACAAGGGACGACTCACCTTCAAGCCTTCAGGGAGCTGCAAGGTTCTAGAGAACTTGCCATATCTTCGTTCTTTGACCGCGTATCCGTTCTCCGAGTGTTCAGACGACGACTTGCTCTCCGCAGAGACAGTCAGGCGACCCTGCTGCACGTCGATGGAGACGTCTTCTTTCTTGAGACCAGGCAACTCGAACGTTGCGGTCACGACGTTCTTGTCTTTGTCTTCATGGAGATCCATTCTGAAACATACGTGTCAGCTAATCCAGTTCACAGGACATCTGAAACGAGCAAAAGTGTGCTTACCTTGGTTTGAAGAAGCGAATCGCTCCGTCGCCGTTGGATTGACGGCGTTCAACCTGTCCACCGCCGTTGTTCAATTGGCGGGACGGCCCATAACCGTTGAACGCCTCTTCAAAGAAGCGGTCAATGTCATAGAATGGCTCGTACAAAAAGACGCTGGACATAGTGGCTAGCTGTGCTTAGAGAGAAGAGATAGAAGATAGAAGATCGTTTAGGGCTTGGATAGGATGTTATTTCTGTTCCCTTCATCGACGACGAGCTCGACCTTTTATACCTTTCAGTCACCCTAGCTGAGGCACGAAATTTCTAGATACTTACAGCTTCATTCGAAACCATGATCATGACGTTAGCTGCGCGTCGAATTTTCTGATGAACGTGCTTGATTTGGAGTGGAGGCTACTATAAATGGAAACAAGTAGAAGATTCTCGAAAGTTTCAAAAAGTCTGATAGAACGGGGTGATCAGTTTCCTGAAACGGCAGGCATTATGATCCCATAGCACGAACGTTATTACTAAGCTATGCAACACTCAATCGACGGACAATCGCCGGGCGACCCTTCTACCAGCTTCTACACAATCGCCTAGACTGACCCCTCCGACGCCGGCTCCCACAGCTTGCAGCCTCCCACCAAATGTGTTCTGCAAATAACGTTCGAGGCTCGCTACGCGCTCTACATGCCCAGGTGAGAGCGTCGGGATGCAATCTTGATTGTGCGCTATTCGCCAATAAAGGGGAGCCGGGAGCGAACGATCTAGATGGGTGGATAATTGGTCTAGAAGATTCCGCATATACTCCGGTAAGACATCTGTTTCGGAGCTGTTCGCTGGCGTCTCCGCAGAGGACAGGTATTGTGGGAGGGTAGGTAAGGGATAAGGCCCACCGATCATCACAGTCAACTTGGTGAACTTGGCAGTATGATAAGAATGAGGATCGGTACCGTCACTGTCTTGTGCGGAGAGAGCGCACGAGTCGAATACGGTTCCCAAGATTCCGATTTCTCTTCTGTTGGACGTCGTGGGATATCCACTTGGCTGTCGGGGAATTAAGTATCCGAAACCGGCAGGGTGAATCGAGCTAGGTGGGCCAGGGAAGACAATATTGACGACATGAACAGAAGAGGTTCGGTTTGCTACCAGATGACTGGCAGAAGAGTCTTTCGCCTCGCGTAATGAAGAAGGTAGGAGACCGTAGAGAACAGGGGTCGGAAGGGCAGATACAACGTGAGAAGCAGAAATCTGACCCCCGTCTGCAAGGTCAATCTGGAATTGGGCGTAAGTCGCCAGCGGGGGATAAAGAGGGTATCCTGCTCACTGAGAACCCTTCTTGACTATGGTTAACAGAGGATATAGGCGATTCGTAGACCACGTCTACATTGGACTGCCGTTTAACAGCCTGCTCCAATGAATCTGTCACTGTTTGCATCCCATCCCGGAAAGAGTACACAGAGACCCCCTTCATGAGCTCGGGGACATTGCCAACATCATAGGACGTATGCTTCTTTGTGGTGGGTATCAGCATCCCTCGAACCAGACTGCCCCAGCCTCGCTTTTCTGCTTCTAGCAGAGAGGGAAACGCAGCTTTGACACCGATAGATCGCGAGTCGGCGGCGTAAATTCCATGAATTATGGCACTGCCCAAGGTTTCAGCAAATTGAGCACCAAACCGCCGTCGCAAGAAGGAGTCCACGCTTTCATCCTGTTCGTCGACAGGCCTATTGCTGAGCTTCAAAGCCTCTTGAGCTACAGACCATATGAGAAGAGGCGACAAGGGTGATTTAAGCAAAGATAGAGCGGTTGACGGTATCTGCTGTAGGCCGGAAGCCGAAATGCCATGGTTCGGAGGTATATAAAGGTAACGCGACTGCGCAGCCGGTGAGTCTTTGGGGACGGTAATCAGCTCGTCTTTGAGTCCTAAGAGATTTATCTATCACTCCCGTTTGGTAAATCACTAAAGCGCCCAGAGATTCACGTACCAGCTCGAGTACTGACTGAGCATTCGGACGCAGCGTCCTTGGGCCCGCCTCAAGTACCACAGACCCATACTCGTTTGGTAGAGTTACGCGAGCACTTCGCACCCAGCCCCCAGATTTCCGTTGCTTTTCAATCAATGTAATCCTGACATTTGGATGGAGACGAGAAATATGGAAGGCGGAGGACAAGCCGCTTAATCCCGCCCCAAGAATTGCGATATGACTCTTCATTTGAGGGTGTTAGTTGATTTTGAATATTAGTGACTTTCGCGTAGATCCATTTTGCTTTCAATGGGCCAGATTCAACATCTTGAACCTAAGAATTAATGGCAGGTTTGAAGAGCGAGGTAATGGCTGCCGGCGGCCGCTGGCTCTCCTTGCCAGGTAGATCGGGATCTGCCGGTTGATGAGATAATAAATTCCCACCACCGATCAGCACAATCCCATCAGTGACGTCACGAGTCTTTTGCAGTGGCATGCCCCCGTTCCTGGAATCCTTCCTGTCCATTTGGCCTGACTTTCCGATACTCACCATAGCTTTTAACGTTTTACCATTGTAGGGTAACTTTCTCAAACAAGAAAATATATGTTTTCCTGAACTAGCGGAACAAAATGACCACCGAGCCGGAATGCGAGTACTAGCTATATGTCTCGTCTATTCGCTGGTGGACGAGAGAGGTGGGACGCTAGGAGACAAACGAAAAGAGGATTGTCTAGGGATAAATGCCCTTCTACCCGATACACTTCTGTAAACTTCGGTCCCTTTGTTCTTCTACGTCAAGAATGACATTTTGCTCCAGTAGCCATTTGCAACTTCGCAGCACTAACTGATAGCCTTAGAGCCCCACCCACACACGTTCCATGATCCATAGGGACGAGACATGGCCTAGGCAGATTCAGGCCTTACACGATGCCCGAACGCTACCGCAATGATCATATCTATCTATCTCAGAAAATGAGGTATTCGGTGTCAAACGGAAGATCTTCGTGAAACTCTGCAACCTCTGACTTCTTGATTCTTAAAAACTGACGGCAGTGAGAACAAAAATATACTAGTAGAATCACCGAACTCGCGCCATTCCGGAGCGCTACTTAACATCTAGTCGGATCCCCTGCACCAGAAGATCAACTAGTCGTCTACTCCAACCTTTTCTTACACATAATTCATTTCATTTTCATTTGTCTCAAAGCTCTACAAACTTAGGGATTCTGAAAGACATCGAGTCCTCGTCCCGGGGGACGGAGTTGTTTTCGAACTTTCGAGACTCCTGCCGTTTACAAACGTTCCCATCAGCCACCAGGAATTCGAAGAACTTTTAAGAAGTGTCGCTACAGTACTATAACATGTGGAGAGTGTGTGATCACCCCTGATCACCCCTTATACTTTAGACAACGGATCAACCTGTTAACCTGTGGCATAATGCTCTCAGAAACTGCTCACCACAAAGGTAAGGTACCGGAGCCGGGAGAAGGGTACCGGAGAAGGATCTTTGATTTTGATTTTTGTCAAGCCATCCCATGATCAAGTACAAACCGAATGCCTGGAATGGGACGAGACACAGTGTACATCAAAGAATCAAGATGGTAGGTTATGAAAAGAAGTGATACTATTATAAGCGATTTACCTTCGCCAAGCACATCATGAACATCGAAGACACCCAAACATATTCGCAATGTCAGGTGCGATGTTAAACAGGATGATGCACGAGGCAGCATCCAAACGCAATGCAATTATTCCTCGGACACTCGAGGAAGTCTATAATTTGGCTAGTTGTGTATGAAAGCCCAACCTTCTCCAGGCTGTGATTCCTATTCGAGACTCATACGAGGCTGAAGCTGAGATCCCAGACAATAGC
The DNA here is from genome assembly GCA_900156845.1 of Coprinopsis strossmayeri. Lineage (NCBI taxonomy): Eukaryota > Fungi > Basidiomycota > Agaricomycetes > Agaricales > Psathyrellaceae > Coprinopsis > Coprinopsis strossmayeri. The sequence continues at coordinate 163,081 of FTPT01000093.1, read as the reverse complement.
CGGTTGAAGCAACGGAACCTGCGGCAGGGAACATAGGAAGCCCCAACGTAAGAAGCCCCAACGTACGAAGCCTCAGGACAATCCAACTTCCATCACTTCTATGGGGAGCTGAATGACGGGCAATGGGAACCACATCGAAACGCTCTAGATGCAGCCTGAGCAGACCTTCTGACCCACTCAATTATCCCGCCTCTACAAAAACCCGTCCTTCTTGCCCTGAGTCTGAAACGGGGAACATTGAACCTCAATCCTCGATACGAGATGGCACTCAAGCTTCTTAAACTATACCTTGCTGCCGCTGCCACCCTTCCATTCCTTCCAACAAACGCACAAGATATCTGCGCCTACACGACGCGTAGTTGTGCCGGGACTGTCGGGTGCTGCACTGGCATCAGAGCTGGCGTCTGTTGCTATTGGGGACAGTCTTCAGGCTACGGCTGGTCGGTGCGCTGGCAGAATATGCCACCGAACTGGTTTGGAACCACCCATTTTAACACCGGCTGCCTCAACAGCGGAGGCGGGCTCGGAAGCTCTGGCACTTCTGGATGTGGGTCACCTATCAGTCCTCAAGTGACTAAAATCCCTTCTGAGGTTCTGACCTTTTATACAGGCTTGGGCGTGTGGGACGCCCCCTCATATCTTAACTGGGGGTCTGCCAAGTGGGCGCCAGACGGCGTGCGTGAAGCTACATCTGACAGCTACACGGAATGCAGACAACCAGACGTCATTGGATATACCGACTCGGAGGGCGAAACACACCTCTACAAGGTTCCCGAAGCCCGATACGAGGAGGCACTTGGCCTTATTGAGAAGCAGGATTACGCAGCACTCGAGACATTCGAAAAAGCTCCATCCTCGGCTGATTGAATTCTTATCGATTTATAACACTATGCGCAATCCTAACCTATAAATACATGCTTCTCATTATTAAAAACATTATCAGCTAGTAAAGCTCACCACTACTATTGATAAACGTGTCCTGAATGTAGTCAGAGCCTCAGGATGCAAAAAAGGAGCGGCACAAATGACGGCATATCTCTCCGAGTGCTCAAACGACGACTTGCTCCCCGCCGGGACGGTCAGACGTCCCTGTTGCATCTTAAAACCGGGCAACTCAAACGTTGCAGTCATCATTCTTCGCGGGGGGTCCGTTCTGTAAGCATACACGTCAGCTAGTCCAGTTGACAAAAACCTCAACCTTGAAGAAATGTGCTTACTTTTTTGAGCGCATTGAGGTCAGCCGGTTGGTTCGGGCGGGATTTGCCGGATGATGGGATCATAAATTCTCACCGTTGGCTGGACGCCGGCGCTGGCAGGAGCCGCAGGAGTCGCAGGACTTGCTCTTCCTCGTCCTTCCCGCAAGTTCAAAGTATTATCCCTGTTTCCTCCTGTTCGTCTGGGGCACCGTTCTGACGCTTGCTTGTCTTTTGTGTCGCCAGAAACCGCTCTCTCTCCATCTTGGCGATGGATATCAATATTTTGGCTATGGTCCGTGGCGTCGCGTTTTCTGGCTGCGCCCCACATGACCACCTGTTTTATGTACCATAGCGTGATATTCAAGAGGGCCTGGCTGCAACTCAATGCATCTATGACGACTTGCAAAGCTCCCGATTGCTACCTCCATTCCAAGATGTCTACCAATCTCGTTATTTCGCCTTCATTGACTCACTCGCCGCAAGGACCTGACTTTGACCCTGCCCATGAAATTCTTCCGTATTTCTTGGCTTCGGCCCCTTCTCCCCGTCTCTATAACCTCGCGGTATTAAATAATCTTGGACATACCTCTGTTGCTCGCCGTGGTTACACCCACTTCTTGAGCCATGCTCTTCAAGCTCTCAACCTTGGTGCTCCCTTTCCTCTTCGTTGCTAGTGTTGTTGGACAAGCGACAGTAATAAACGCTCCTACTAACGGTGCAACGATAAGGAATGGTGAAAGCTTTACCTTCCAGGTTATGCGGCCCGTGAGTACCTGCGCTCCCTTCGCGTTAGCCCGTGGTAGTCAGTTCTGAATCTCTTGGAAGATGAGCCACCAGGGCTCCATAGAAGTCGGATACGCCATTGGACTTCTTCCTTGTGGCACTGCCCCGTGCCCTTCCCCGAACGAGCAAGTGGGTCGTATCATCTACAACGGGCCATACCGACCGCAGTTGCAAGAAGTCCCCGGACGTCCTTACCAGAATTTCACTCTTGCCATCCCGCCTGAAGATGAATTCCCTACAGGCATCGCTCAGCTGGCCACTGTTCGACTCCACCTCATTGGTGTACGTGCTATACCAGTAGTATCACGTCGGTCAGCTATTGATTGTCTTCCAGGCGGGACCTTTCCCAATCTTAGAGACTCAAAGTATCACCCTTAATGTCATCTGAAGTACCCACGACACATTCTCAACCCGCCTACGTCCCCTCAAGCACCTATTTACGACCCATTCATCCAAGAAGGGCCTTCCCACAGTTCTTGATTTGACTGGATGCTCAACTTGAAATTCGGACGGTCTTATCCAGTATATTGTCGCCTTCTGTATATCAACGATCGGACTTACCAAGGCACAGAATGCTATTCGTACACATCTAGAGTCTCAATTCGACTTGTTTTTTCCCCCCGACGGGCCGTTGGACTTCTAACGGCGACAGCCCTGGTGCCCGTGGCTTCAATGTGGCGAACATGTCTCTTGAGAATCCCGATCACCGCCATATTGTACACGGCAGTCTTCTCATATTCTTGAACACGAAGGCCTTTGAAGGAACCTCTTGGAAGGCCTTCTAAGAAGACTCGGGCGATGAATGCCCCTCCGACTCTCATGGAGTGAATTGAAGCAAATATGTACCCACAGGGCCAGTGTACAAGAATCCAACAGACGATGACATTGAGGAGAGTCGACGTTGTCTGCCAATAGCAAGAGCTACGAAATAAGCCTTCTAGTCCAGTTTGCTCATCCAACTGCTTCTTCGTCGTCAGATGACCAGGAAGTCATTGCACGGATATATCGCGGACAAACAAAAAATAAACCTTCAACCGTACATTCTTTGGCCATTGAACGACTGAAGACTGGCTGCCAGACGATCAACTACCTCCTGACGGTGGCAGGCTGTGCCATACAACTAAGATATTCTTTTCAAGCTTGGTGCAATCGCGCGTCTCGACCTCTATATTAGATGTCTACCTTCATTTCTCAGTTTTCTTGGGTGCGGGATTCTGTTTACCGGGAAAGAATGGATATTCCCGTCACCGCTCTTCTCATTCACACAGATCTCATATAAATTATACGAGTTTCCGAAGAAAAGACCGAACTACTCCCTCTTTGCAAAACTAATGATGCTCCTTTCCTATCGCTCGCTTTCTCTAGTCTCACTCTTGTCTCTGCTGGCCTCTACCACCCAGGCCGCAGACGTCTGCACATGGACCCACCGGAACTGTCAAGGGATGTTTGGGTGCTGCACCAGCGTAGAGGAAGGAAGCTGTTGTCAGTGGTTCACCGGAAATGCACTCGGATGGTCGGTTGCCTTTTCGAAAGTCGGGGTCTCCTCTTGGACTGCATTTACGTCTTTTGCTGTTGGTTGTCCAGCGGTAAACGATAGCGCGCAGGGCGTCGGAGAGAATGACACTGTCTGTACGTCGCTTCAATTCGAAGTCTTGGAAACTGCTCTGATAAGGGTGCTGGACTGTTAGGTATAACTGTCCCTGAGACCCCCGACGCTGTGAACTTCGCCTCCGGAAGGTGGACGTCATCGAGTGCAGAGACAAGTCTTCAGCGACGAGACTCTGAAGCACACAAAGCTTGCGCTACACCAGATATTGTTGGATTCAAGACGCCAGACGGGCAGAACCAGTTAATCAAGGTCCCAGAAGGCGACGGCCAATTGGAGTATCTCGCTCAGTTAATAGAAGCTCGGGACTTTGAAGCGCTCTTGAAGTATACGCAGTAGCTTTCTACAGCGCACTTGGTACGAGACGAAGGGTATAGTTAGGTGGGAGGGATTGGCATTTTCCTGGAGCTTCAAGTTATGAATTCATGGCCAAGGTCCCCATGTATTTTGCCAAATTTCCATGTCTTTGCTCATCGATTGAATACGACGGTTCCTCAGACTCTTGCATGTAATCGTTACTTGAGATTGGTGAACGCGAATTTCTTGACATCGGCAATAGAGATGCCGGGGCCACTTCAAAATGACAGACGTAGCAATGTAGACGGATCCTAAATTTACTCTATTGGTAGTATTGTGCTAAGTAGATAGGTTCGTGGTTCGACTTCTCCTTTCTTTAGCAAAACCCAACCTATGGCATTAGCTAACAATATGATTGGGAACTAGTCTTTCTTTCAGAAGCATTGCAGAATGGCCTCTGATTTTTGTCAAGCCACCTTATGATTAATTGATAGCTACATAAAACATCCACGTTTGAGGTCGATTGATTGCTCGCAGCGGCATTTTTGAGAACTAGGGCAGGGTAAAGCCTGGACTCAACATGTACAGTGGGTCTTCCTGAACATCCTGGAGGGCCAGGAGGATTAATCAGACGTCAGAGATGGAATGACATGATAAACAGGAGTCGTATGATCCAGGTCAACCAGGCCAAGGCGCTTCGCGAAGGTGTCGAGTCCCTTATACCACCAGGAGGTGAAGTGAAAATCTTTACCGAGAACGGAAGAAGCAGAAATTCAACCCAACCTCCTGGTTCCATCATTCCAACGGGAGTTTGAGTGACACGGAATGGGAACCAAGTCCAAAATATTCCAGAGGGGCCCACACAGCGGACTTGTCCTGAGAATTTCGTGTCGCCTCTATAAAAGCTCACCCCACTAGCCCTGGAATATGCAAGGCACATTCAGTCTTACTACGAGATGGCTCTCAAGCTCCTTAAACTTTACCTTGCTGCCGCAAGCCTCCCATTCCTCCTAACAGGCGCACAAGACATCTGCGCCTACAAGTCCCGTAGCTGTATCGGGACTGTTGGGTGCTGCACTGGTATCGGAGCTAACGTCTGTTGCTATTGGGGACAGTCTTCAGGCTACGGCTGGTCGGTGCGCTGGGGAAATATGCAACCGAACTGGTTTGGCACCACCCATTTTAACAGCGGCTGCCTCAACAGTGGAGGCGGGATTGGAAGCTCTGGCGCTGTCGGATGTAAGTTACCCGTCAACATCCAACGAACTGGAATTAATACTGATACTGATTCGTTAACCGCTTCATGCAGGCCTGAGCGTTTTCGATTCGCCCAGCTATCTTAACTACGGGTCCGCCAAGTGGGCGCCAAACCCGAACGTGCGTGACGCTGCACCCGGGAACATCACGGAATGCAGGCGACCGGACCTCGTTGGATATACCGATTCGAAGGGCGAAACATACCTCTACAAGGTCCCCGAAGGTCAATACGAGGAGGCATTAGGCCTTATTGAGAAGGAGGATTACGCAGCACTTGGCGCGTTCGAGAAAGTTCAATCCAGAGATTGATTTCTCATTCAGGCTTGGCATACTATATGATATGTACGTACGCAATCTTGACGCGTTTTATTACTTACTTGACACGTATTCCTTATTCAGGATTACGCGTTCGAGAAAGTTCAACACAGAAATTGAGTTCTCGCTTAGGCTTGGCATACGATATGATACGCAATCTTGACCTTTACTTGCTTAACATGTATTCTTTGTATACCAGATCGTATCACAACTAAGAGACGATTTACAGTGCTCTGCATATCTGTTTGCGCAAAGGGTTTTGTCGGAACCCATACATGGACACATCAGTGATCGGGCACAGAGGGACTTGCAGAGGCCACAGTAAATAGGCACTGTGCCAAGTCCGCATAGCCGTGACGGACGGCTTCTAGAGTCACACGGGATCAATATCGATTTTGAAAAATTGTTCGCACAAACGGCTACATAGCACTGTAATTACTTACAAAGGCGGAGAAGGCTTACTACTCACGGGACAAATGAGAGATGTGTAATGAATTGAACTCCTGTTATATAAGACGGCAACCTGAAGCTTCGGAAGTGACTGCCTCATTTCTCCACTTTGTAAGCCCATTCCTTGAACCTTCTGCATATTGCAATCGCGGCAATGACCACTTTGATTACTGGCGGAGGAAGCCAAACCGGCATTCACCTTGCCAAACTTCTCAAGGGTGCTGGCTTGAATGTTGTGTTCGCATCGCGATCTGGCAAGCGAATCCCCGAAGGCTTCAAGTCTGTAACGCTCGATTGGTACGATCCCCAAACATATGAGACCCCATTCAAAGCGGCTGGTCCATTTGAATCAGTCTATTTGGTTGGTCCACCCGACGATGTTCACCCCACAAAATATGTGATCCCTTTTATCGATCTGGCGGTTCAAAACAAAGTGAAGCGTTTTGTTTACCTCAGTGCGAGTGGCGCAGACAAGGACAATGATGCGATCGGCCTTGGTCGAGTGCCTGGGTACTTGGAAGAGAAAGAGTTGGATTACCTCATTCTGAGGCCAACTTGGTTTACGGGTAAGCACTTGGCGCCTCATTTGGACGTTAGAGCACTGACTTTTCTGCAGATAACCTTGGAGCCACGTACATACATGGCATCCGCACGAACGCACAATTCGAAACTGTGGTGCCGACAGGTCGGGTCCCTTTCATCGCGGTTCAAGATATCGCACAGGCGGCCTTCGAAGGTATAACTGGCAAGGATATAGCTGTCCGAAATGTCGTCATCATTGGGCCTGAATTGCTAACGTACGATGAGGTGAGTTGCGGTCTATGCCCAGAGAGCTCCATTGCTATTGCTGAGTCCGTTTAATACACTTAGTTGGCATCCATCACCAGCGACGTTGTTGGAAAGAAGATAACGCACAAAGCTGTTTCACCTGAAGAACTCAAGGAGATATACCTCAGCATAATGAACAAGGACCTGGCAGAGGGGTTGATCGATGCCGAGCTAGGTGTGGAAGCAGGGTCTGAAGAAAAATGGGGTTCTTTGTCGTCTGAGGAACAAAAAAGGTTGGGCATCAAAGTCTTCGTAGGAGCAGTTGGAGTGAGGGAGTGGATTGAGAGACACAAAGACGTGTTCTCGGAGTAGATCCGCCCAATCGGTATGCGGGACTATGTTCGCTGGTGGACAGGAGAGATTTATGCGCCGGATCATCACTGACAGGCAATCGACATTGCGAGAAGATTTTTAAACTGGGGGTTTGACAATTCCATTGCTTAGTTTGTAGTAAACAATTGAAGCATCTTCAGACGTGATAGCCAAGTAGAACTCCGTGGCGTCCAGCTTGCCAAATACATCTCGAAGGCTACAGAGCAAATAAGATCGAGTGCGAGTGAAGGATGCTATGGAACTCACCTGTCGAAAGACAGAGTTTCTGATAACGAGCATGGGACAACATACAACAACGAGTCGTGGAAACCTCCCCCTTCCTCCAAGCCTTTCTTCCTCCTGCCCTGGATTGCAACTCTGGAGAACTTTACTCCTAGATCTATGACTTTCAAGTCGGCCCATTCTTGGGCTAAATATACATCAGCGTTATATCACTTGACTCGAAGTAGAACGAACCATAGGCAACATCGTTATAAACCTGGAATACACTTGAAGCAGAAGAAGGATATCTCTTCAGGAAGTTGGACAAAATGGGATACTAGAGGTAGCAGGTGAGAGGATTTCCCAGTAAAAGCTGTATTAATCATACCGACGGATGAAATTCCATGGGTAAGTATCGCTAACACAGGGAGGCGACGGTGGGTAAAAGAGCGCCAATTGCTTCAGGCGGCACCTTTGAGTTGGTCGTGTTTGTCCCGCAAACGGAGCCGAGCACTGCCACCCCCTGTGCGACTCGCAGCGGCGGCGGCGACATCGGAAGACTGCTTAAATGTAGTACATAACAGACATGACTCATCAATCATTAATCGTTCCCCACAGCGCACTAGCTTGTCTTCGTCCTCTGTCATTATGGCGCCCATTAACTTCTCAGAAACACCACTGGTGAAGAACTATACGGGCTTCTACGCAAAGGTCCTTGACGACGTTTTCACTCAAGAAGAATGCAATGAGCTCGCCAAACTAGCCTTGGAATGGAAGCATGCAGGCCTCAGCACTGGTGGACCAGCTCAGACCGTTCATGCCAACTTCAGGAATAGTGACCGTTGCATAGTCTTTGACAAAGCTGTCGCAGATTGGATTTATGAACGGTTGCGCCCATTCGTTGAAGAGATCCACGAAATAGCTCCTTCCAGTCAGTGGGGGCTAATAACAGGCAAGGCCGGAAGAAAGCAAGGGCCGACCTGGAAACTAGCTGGGTGCACTTACCTTTCGTCATCAACTGCCACGAAATGTTGACTGTAGCCCGGCGATAGTGTGAATGAACGATTGAGCTTTCTCCGTTACGGGCCGGGGCATTATTTCAAACCCCATTGCGACGGCCTTGTGGATGTAGAAAACACCAAGCAAAAGTCGTTTGTGACCCTCCACCTCTACCTTAATGAGAGGGACGAGGACGGCACCGAACTTAAAGGAGGAGCTACCCGCTTCTGGACCCAAGATAAGAAGCAGTTCTTGGACGTGGAGCCAAAAGTTGGACGTGTCCTCGTCTTCCAGCAACGAATGCTCATACACAGCGGAGAAGAAGTCACCCAAGGAGTGAAGTATACCATGCGAAGCGACTTTTTATTCCAACCGGTTGTGTGAAATAAACTAATCCCCCAACTACATCCCGTTCCAAGTTGATTGAAATAGTAGCGTCTGCGTGCCGTAAGGCCACATCAACAACATAGAGCACAGAAGGTCTCGAAGGGGCAGCCTTCGACATCCTGGTTAGCTACCCGACATTGATCATTAATACGGACGAACCCACATATGATATCTAACACGAAGTCGCAACAACTCTATGGCGATGCTATGTGGCAAATTCTACTATGGTAGGAGCTGAACAAGAACTGACCTCGCCGATTTCTTTATAGTACCCGTTAGTGTTGTTTCGAGAAGGACCTTTTTGTCTTACCGCTGCAATTTCCACACCCGAATATCATCATAGAGCAGTCCTATGGCACAAGAAGGTCTTCGTTAGCATTTCACAGAGACCAAAAGAAACCCCCCCGAAGCATTCAAGCTTCAAGAACTTACTCTTCCCGTTCCTCCTCCCCTTATTCGCAGGGGATTTTTTCCCTTTTCTGGTTCGATTTTTGGAGTTTGTGGCTGACCGTTACTACTGTTGGAGTCATATATACCTATCAAGGTGCAGGATAGTCGATGGTCAATTTCTTTGAAACTTAGGTACTTCCGATAAATCCCGACTTACTCATTACTGCCCCAGGCACTGGCTGGTCGCTTGTAACCGAGCTGGTGTCCGTGGATGCCATAGATCGTGCCTGGCTGGCAAGAGGAAATGGCATCGGAAAGAGGGGGCAAAGATCTTATATTTTTACTCCAGGCGGCTAACAGACCGCTCTGAATCTGGACGAGTAACTCAGTGGACCTTGTGGTCCCGAGATAGACTGGTTCAATTTGTCTCTGGGATCTTCACCTCGTAGAGGCGACAAGTGTCATTCTTAATCATTGCTGTTACACAAAAATATCGTCACAGAATAATCCTAGCCACAAATGATTTCGCAAGGACAGCCTATTGAACGATCCATGTTAGTCCGTTTCCGAGTCGGAGAAATAAAAGGGGTGGCTACGCACAGATGATATCTCCGATGCAGTCACAGCAGCCCTACATATCGCAAGTCATGAGTTGATTCAAATAATATATTTAAGATACAAACCTCGCAGCACTCTGAGAGAGGTGGGATATGCGCTCGTTAGCAGTGATGATACATTATTTGAGCGACTCTCTTACCAAAACATAAGAAGCATCCAACAAGACCCAAGAAGCAATCCTGTGGCAAAAATTAAGAGGTTTGGTTAGTAGGCAGATACCTTCCTTCTATTTGTGCTTACCTTGGCAGCGCCTCCTCCCCGAAGACGTGCGGCTTTCCCCTGTCCCACTTTGCTTTCGCCGGATCTAACCTCAGTCAAAGCTTGTGTTGTACGAAATCGTTCAGCATCTCAAGAATACCGAGCGTAATATTAATGAGATGAGATGAAGAGCAACTCACTCATTCCACTGTTGGCTAATGGCTGCTCATTGGTTGAGTGAGCCTGGTCTTTGGAAGTAATGTGGGGAGCCATGGGGGATGATGTGAAGAACTCAAGCGAAGAGCTTCGTGTTATAACACCTCGGAAGTGGGACCAGACAGGGAGAAGAGATAAGCGATACCCCATCCAGTATGGTCTATGTACATAATTAGTGCGCTGCGCAGCAAGTATGTAAAAATATAAATAAAGACTCTAATAATGGACTGTCTTCGCTAGCGTTAGTACTTATAAGTTACTGCGCAAAAGTATTTTTAACTTGCACTCGGAGAAAAATGCAAAATTAGCCCATCGATAATCTCATCCCTCACGGCGCTGATCTCTTCCAGAGCCTCCATACAGCAAGAGATGCAGATCGTATTCATTTTGGGAAGCTTCATCTTGCAATAATGCATCGTGACCTTTAATCGTCCAAGGACATCGAAAGGGGGTGATTGCTGTATTTGTGGAGAATTCGCAGCTTCGTTCCAGGTCTGCTTCCAGGAAGCCTGACACTCCTCGTGGAAAACTCGTCCTTTGGAAGAAAGCGAAGGTGGGCTGTCTTTGATACGTGCCCAGTCCTCGGTGAGTGAGCTACTGGCTCGTAGCTGCATGGAACCTCTTTCCATCTTTGCTGTCTCTGATGCTTGAAGTCGTAAGTCCTCACTACTGGGATAGCGCTCCGTGGAAAGAAGTTCTCGATAGCAGACAGCCCCAATCAATGAAAGAAGGTTACAGCGCTCAGCGAGATCGCGAATGGGGCGATGATCGATGGTATCTGACCACAACAGCCTTGAAATCAGTTGTCGAGTGGTGAACGTAAGGAGCTTCTGGTCATTGCAGAGATATACCAGATGTATGACCTGTACGCAGGTCCCGGCAGGGAGGCGTTTGAGGACGCCACCAGGATGCTTGACGATGGTGTAAATCTGCTCCATTGCCCAGCTTTCGTAGAAATCAAAGCAATATTTGTTTGCTAAGTATCCGATGTTGATTAATCGATCCAGCGACACTGTATTCAGCCCTAACTGATGATAGGGGTAAAATTGGCTTGGACTTTTCTCGCCCAATTAAAGTCAGGTATTGGAGAAAAGGCAATTCATTACGCAGACTTACAGTTCATATAGTGCCCATAAGAAGTCATTGAATTCCTCCGGATCATCGGAAAGCGGGATCGCGTCTTCGTCAGACGATCCCTCCGCCATATCCGGTTGTTGAGGTAAGGCAAACATATTTTGGAAGACAGATGATTCATTCATAAGTATATGACGGTGGATCTGTTGAAGTCAATATATGCCCTTGCCATACCACACTAGGCATTGGCACTTACCCTGAATAGCATATCTCCGGCTCGAAAGGTAACTAAAGCTCCTGCTTCGGCATTGCTGTAGTACTGAGAATGACGAACACCTCTTGCTGTCCTATCTTTTTCAGTTGATTTCTGCCAGTAGTTCCAATCTTCCTGGTTCGAAAGAGGTATGCCACTCGTAGTAAATTTGGCCGGTGCATCGACTGGGAAACAGTGTGGGTGTGGCGTCGAGAAGTAAGTTTGGCCGAAGGAGTCCCACATCCAGTGGCGTCCCCGATATAGTCGCGATAACTCTCGCAATTTCTGCATTGGGTTCCAGACATATAGTTGAACCATCTTCGCCCTTATAGTGTAATAGCGCCCAGCTCCCAGCTTTGTGAGCATAGGGGATGAAAGTGATGGAGTCTGAGAAACGCTTTGAGTTGAATGGCCATCGCTAGTATATAATACTGTAGGAATGTGGCCTGCATCTCTTTGTGGTGCATTTGATGAAGTGGCAGCGTGGATGAGGGTGATAAAGAGCAGACTCATGCAATCCTAAGTACTAAGTCGGACATAACTAACGACATGAGGAATTTGGTCATGGAGTGCACGATGTATCCTCGTGGCAAGCCACGTACGTTAAGCGGCTAGCCTTATGTCCTCAGGCCATTTAATACAACCACGAGGTGACCATGCCACTGTGGACGTCGATCAGAATCTCATACTGAACATAGTCGGTTCCTGTTCGCCTCATACGAAGAAGGGCGAAGTATGGATATGTGCTTTGCCTTTCCCTCTGGGATTTACAAGGGCTTATTTTCTCAGTACGTTGAGCGTGTTTGGCGGTGGTGTGCCATTGTAGAGACAAGACTGAGAGACGAGGACATGGGCAGGGGAGTTGACCATTCTTCAAGATAAACGCGAACTAGGTCATGCCGGAGATGCCGGCCATCGTAACGTCCGCGTTGCCGAGCACAATTTGTATTAGTCATACCACAGGTATTATTCGAAAAAACTTGAACACTGCAGGGTCATTCAAAAATGTTGTACTCGACCTGGAAATCTATGCCTTGAGTCGAAAGAGGAGAAAACAGCTGTGTCAAATACTCCATTGTTGTTGATCGATCTGTGACTGCGTTCAAGTACCAAGGACCGTCTACTGTAGGTTTGTATTCGACGGTGATTTTGAAGCGACGCAGACGGCGAAGTGAGCTTGAGGACGAGCGATTGGATAAGGCTTTAAGAAATTTTGGCCAATCTTTGTGATGGCTGAGATCGCCTCCAAAGTCGGACCGATAGTGCATGGCAGGGTATCGAATGTGGAATACAAATTCTTCGAGGTTGTGTAGTTCCCATCCAGTCAGAACTTCGATTGCTTCATCAATCTTTCGGGAAAGACGTGTATTCTCGGCCGAATCGAGACTTGCTTCCAAAACAAAACACTTTAGGTGTCTTGGGATGAGTATAGAACCGGGTTGGGCTTCCAGGAACACGATTAGCATTCATCAATCTATCAACTGAACCTTGAACTCACGAGGTCTATTGAAATAATTCGGTATCAAGGTGAACTTGTTGGCTTCCGGGTTCAACTTCTGTAGAATTTGATTTCCCACAGTATAGCCATCCGGGTCTTCGTCGTAGAACTTGAAATGCTGAAGGTAGGGAAAGGAAAACGGCTCAAGAGAGGGTCCATGTATGTCGGGAAAACCAGGTAAGGAGGGAAGAGGGACATAGTGGAGTGAGTGAAGCTGGCATTTGTTCTGCTCTTGGATTGGGCTACTAGTGAAGTTTGCCTTCGTTCCTACGAGTCGTAGATGCCTCAGGCGACGGAAAAATGAAATTGGAAGGGTACAATTGAGACCTCGCATCGAAAGGGTATCGAATACTTCCGAGTTTAATTGACCAAAGAGGGAACTCCAAGGTTCTGGGCCAGATGTGGGGAGGGTCAACCGCTCTGCTGTGATGTCCAGCGACCGTAGCGAGGAGAGCAGCCTAAATACGGGTGCGACTCCATTGACAAGGGATAAGAGAATGTTGTCGAGTCCGTTTAGACTACCTAAAACGGCCCCGCTCCTTCCGAAGGGTCGGAAGCTCAACGAAACTTGCCGCACAAATGAACGCAGACGTTCTCCGCTGACACCATCCGACAAAATAGCCTCGAAAAGCTCGAAGGCGTCCTTGCTAGGCCGCACATTCGAGCTTTCTTGTATATCCCCCCAAAAGTACCGCGATACCGTGTACTCCTGATTCCAGGTAAAGTCGATCTCGATACTGAACGCGGGTGAGGCGAACAAGTGGGTTTGACAACGACTGGTCAACGTCCGGTGAGCCACAGAGCAATCCAGGAGAAAGTGGCGATCGGATTTGTTGAAATCGACGATGTGATGAAGGATTTCGACGGGAAAACCATCACGTTCAGTACCCATAATGGCCGTCATGGCCGCTGCCATGAATTTGAAACGTTCAACTTTGAGCGCTGAGTTGGCCCCGAGTACTATGTACATAACAAGTTTATTAGCCCCTGTTCGCCTCGGAGTTTGCTGAGTCTCATTTACATAAAGGGAGTCCCGGCACGATTGGCGCCGCAAAAGGCTGACGGCATTTCAGTGATATTCATCGCGTGACAAATGAAGGTCTGGTATTAGGATATCTTTCCACCGCTTTGCGGCAAGCTCATTTGAGCACAATGAGATAGAAAGAAGCGCAAAAGAAATTGAGGCGTGTCATGTTACTATTGAGAGGTTGAGGCCTGAGGGCCCGGAGTCCTGGGACCGTGCACCTGAGGTCTGAGCCTCCAAGTACTGAAACGGAGCTCATCCAGATCGCTCTAGTAATACAGTCTTGGTAAGTATTTCCACTACCCGTAGGCTTTTAAGGCGTCCACCAGGTTACCACCTTGCTGACCGATAAGTATCCAGCATTTCCAGGTGAGTAAGCTCTCCCGCAGGTCTCATTAGTAGTACATAGCACGTCGATTGGCTCACATCTACCAGCTTGCAATTGCAAAGTAGCCTCATGTCATAAAATTCCGCCTTACGGCACTCAGCCGGGTCCTCTCGATCGTCTCCCCATTCAGGACACAATAGGTACTCATGGAGACCTGGGCGACCAGGATATTCACCTTTGAATCAGCATCGGAGCCGGCTAAATAGCTGGTAGCTATCTAAAGCTGCGTCTACCACGAGTCGATTAATAGTAGAAATCAACACGATATTTGAGATTGCGTCGGAAATGCCTCGTCTACGTTTTCACGACCTTAGGCCTTAGGACGCTTCTTTTCGGTTGACCCATTAAAATTGGTAAGTCACCTAGCTTTGACACATTATCTCCCTTCAAATCCGCAAAAGGTAGATTCTAGCCATGCTATTCCATCAACCACGGGAGGTTCAGAAATAATCGCCGTAAAGGATGGAGCCCGCATTGGCAACAATAACACGCGAGGGTTGCTTATTGCAGTCAAGGAAATTCCGCAGTCACTAGCCACACACTTGACTCGGGGTCAGATCTCCGAGTCACAGTTGTCAATGCCTGCGACTTCACCGTGCCTCTGAGCTAAACCTGTGGGATACAGAATTTAGACTTGAGGGCTGTGGGAAGCTCATATGTTTTCTCTTTAGAGTACGCGGTGCCAGTGGGGACCCTCCAGCCTATATCGGCCTGTTTGTAGCGCCATAACAGACAACCAACCAGTAACTGGGGTAGAATGTCAAACATGTTCCTGACCGTGCCTTATAACTCACCTGCGCTTCCTTGGACTTCCTCGACAAGCTTTCAGGTAGCTGAGAACTTCCTTCATCGATTCTGAATAATTGACGTATGTCGATTGTTGTCAGTGAGGCTGATAGGGGAGTGAGGGTGCTAGCCAGGGAGAGTAGGTTCGGGCGGGGACATATGTGACGGGGACGGGACTGTCAAAGGACTGTCAAGTTGCCAATCAAGACAACGGCAATCATTTGACTGTACTAGGATTTACGAAGCTCCGAGTAAATCCTTGAACCCGAATGGAAATACAGCCCAAGAAAAAAGCTTCCCAAAAATCATAGTTCCGGTCCAAAAAGACGAAGCAGGTTGGAGGGACAAAGTTGGTGAAGTAGAGGGAAATAAGGCCGTCCGTCGGTACCAAACCTGAGATGTGACACCAGAATGGCGCATCAAACTGGACGTGCAAACCAAACAAGAATTAAGTGAGGAGGGTACGATAGGATAATAGTTCTGATAGTACCTATAAACTTAGAGAGTAGAGGGGAGAAGTAGGAGGATATTCGTCACAATGGATGAAAAGGATGCATTGTAAAACTACAAGAATGCGTGGATGGATGGCAGGTTCGCTGCTCGATTACAGGGAGGATAAGAAAGGAAGTCGTACTAACATCTCGAGCCTATGCTCGATACTTTTCGTAAACGCGGATGCCGTTAAATATTACAGAGTTCGTGAGACACGAGAATGTCTATCATGGTTGTTGGAGAGAAAAACTGGAGATGATAGGCAAGGACCAAAGAGATGATGGATGGAAAGGGAGACGGAGGGAGACGCAAGCATGCGATAGACCTCGGCAATCCAGCCTTTTGGACTGAGAAAAGGAACACCGAGGTGATGGCACCCGCGAGGAGACCAAAAACCTATGTTCAAGAACGACCAAAAAGAAAAGAAAAGAAATCAAGAGAAGAAGAAAGTTACCTTGGAGAAGGTAACCGAATAAGTTAACGACCAACAAAGCGGATGGTCTGAGAATTAAAAATAGGGATGAACAAGAAAACCCTGGATAACTGAAATGAGAACAGTCAGTATAAGGATTCAACACTCTAGACCTTGTACCACCAACTTACGAAGCCAAGAGCCCAAAAATAAACGAGAACTAACGCTAATCATTCCCTGGGCCAAATATCTGTCACCGTCCTCCGTCGCTGGCTATTCGTTCTAGGCAAAACAGTGGATGCAGCATGTCGATCAGCAGGATGCGAAGTCGATCCCTTGCTGAACGGCGCGCTTGCACTAGTAGGTAGCCCACCCTCCTCTCCGGACCCAACTGAAAGACGCGGGGAGCCCTTGCGATTCGTATCGCGCTCAGCCTCTGAGGCAGACTTGGTCTTGGCCAAGGCGATCGCAGCCAGCTTTTTCGGCTGTTGCTGAACTTCCAATTTAGGCTGGGGGGGATCACTAGTTGACGTTGTTCGCCTGCGCTCATCGTCCCTCGCTTGCTTTTGAATGTCGGACAACGCAGCAGAGACCGATGAAGTCACGGGCCTGGAAAAGGTAACCGAAGCCCTTGCCAATCGCGTGGAGTCTGTCCGCATCAGTGTCGGAGTCTGAACTTGTTCAGGCGAATTCGAAACTGTATGAGCAGTAATACTCGTCGTCGCACTGCTAGGTGTGGTCAGCCCCGGGAAAGTCGGCGCCTGAGTGCCTCGGACAGTCACAATGGAAGCAACAGATGGTTTCCTTCTTTCGTGTGTCCGATCCCGATCCCGAATAGAATTGCTCTTCTCCATTGAAGCCGATGACGATGATGTGCTGTTGGTTGTAGCTAAGCCGACTGGTGTTCTTCGGGATTCGGGCGGAAGCGATTGTCGTGGGAGAGGACTACCTGCGGTCAAAGGCAAAGGTCTCATTCGATCTCTTGTCCTCGAGACAGGTGTAGGTGAGGGTTCAACTTCGTTACCTTGCACTGTTTTCTGGGAATCGGAAGGACGAAGACTCGACCCAGGTCGGTTACCTTCCATCTGCCCTTCCAGCTGGCGATCACGTTGCTGACTCGGCGTAAAAAGCCTACGGACCGAACTCTGGAGATTCGGTTGAGTCGTGGGTAAAGGTTTACTGGCAGATGAAGCGGGTGAGGGAGTGTCGAAGATATTTCGTTCCCTGTCCCACGTTGCACCAAGCGCGGGAGAAGCTCGTGCAAGACTAAGAGAAGATTCCCTTCCAGGACCGCTCGCAAGCTTCCGTAAGGTTTCATCGCGCTCCCGTTCCCTATCTCGCAGAGCAGGGTCCCAACTCCTCCTCACACTAGAGTCCACACTCTGTCGACCGCTGACATCAGAGCCAGCAGCCGACCGCTGGTGTTGTCGTATCCCATCTTCGTCCAAACTCATACTCCTGGCATGCGTGGCCGGCGAACCGTATTCGGAAGTTCCAGAACTCGGGGATAATTTGCGCAATGTGGATCCAATGTCGATGAGGAAGCTCGTCAATGCTCGAACAAGCTCATCAGACGCTCTCAACCCTTCCCGATACTCTCCACCCACTCTTCTCCAAACCTCCAACATCTCCTGCGCTCCGGCTGTACCATCACCTTCAACTTCAGCATTGATTTGCTCTTCCAAAGCCCGGTTGGTCCCTTGTCTCATCAAGGTGTTGATCCGTTCGGTGGTGTAAATGACATTTTGGGCGTGCTTTATCAACTCCGCTGCAGGTGGTATCTTCCCAAGGTTGGAAACTGCTGTTGGAGGCAATTTGGCAACATTTCCCTCAAATGTGCCAAGCGTTTCGAGCATCAAACGCACATGATCTGCTGCTGCACCAGGTACTGGGGTTTGAGAGATCCGCCTGGAACCGTACGGACTAGAAGTAGAATGGCGTTCTTGCAGATGTTTAGGCAAAACAGTGGGAGTGGATGAAGTGGCAGTGGCCGACATTGGAACACCCCTATCGAGTTCGAGTTGATCTCGTTCGGTTCGAGTGAGGGACAGATCACGGCTTTTCCTCGTGAGCGAGAGGTCGCGATCCTTGGTTAGAGAATACGTGCTCCGGTGGTTCCTCAATGGAACCGGTCGATCTTCGTCGTCTTCATCGCCTTTACGGTCCATAGACCGATAATGGGCCATAGATGTGGCAGCCCGTGCTGAAAGTTCTCTGGCAGGTGGAAAGACCCTCCGTGTGCCTTTATCCTCAGCATCCTGAGGACTTTGATCTGCTCGCCTCTCTCGATCGCGAAAGAGATCAGCTGCACTTGTGGCCGCTCCTAATGTCCTAACATCTTCCCTCCTAAAGCCCAAACCCGCAGCGCGTAGACCCTCGCTTAACAAAGTGCGACCACCAGGACTCCACAAAGCGCTTTCAGCACTCCCTCCACGTAACGTCTGTCTCCGTTCCCTTTTTCCTTCACTACCCGGTTCCACAGTGGGATCTCGATGATCTTCACTAACCCAACGTGACGAACTTAAGCCAACACGCCGGCCTTCGCGAAGCGTCGATGATCGCCCAACCCCACTGCTTCTATACGGTGTAACAGGCTCTGTAGATAGCTAGACGAGTACGTCAATTCATAGTAACTGATGTGCAAGATGATCAGTAGAAAACATACCCGTTTCCGTTCAACAAGATCTTCACTTCTCCTAGTACTTGCTACCGATTTGATGTCCTCACCATTGCCCTCAGTGAATTCCTTCGGCAGAGCACCTCGTTTCCTTGTACCAAGGGGACTTCGTCTTGACATGGCGACAGCCGCCATGGCACTTTGAGTGATATCTCGAACCGTGTGATCTCGAAGTCGATCTCGCCCTGTGCCAGTCGCTGTGGCGAACCGACTCTCGCCACCATTATCGTCATCATCGTCATCGTCATATGCTTGAATAGCGGTCAAGCTCGCCATGGAAGCTCGCTTGCGCCGGCGATTTGACGGGCTATTGCTGGAGGTGGAAGAACTTGGAGTGGCATTAAGTAGGCGGGCTTTCTGAGGTGAATCTGGTGCTGAAATGTGACGATGGCGACTGTATGGACTTGAAGGTCCAGCAAGGGCAACATTAGTGTTGCCAGGGGGTGGTGTGATTGGGCGGCGAGAAGAAGAGGAAGATGAATGTGAATGAGAGGAATAAGTTTGAACCGAAGTACTTTCACGCTCAGTCTCCGATCCTGATGCGCCTTGGTCCTGTGGGAGAGGCTGCAGGATCGAGTGTGCCCGGAGCCTGGATGACGATGAGGTTTGGGAAGGTACTGGTGACCGTGAGCCCGTTGACCTTCCCTGGTTCGACGGCGACGGTGAACCCAGTCTCGTGAGCTTGTCGATAGCCTTTTGAGGGGACAGCGGTGCGAAGAGCAATTCGAGCAGAAAGGTAGCCATATGGTCAGAGTCAGGAGCCAAAGCTTAAAACTAAAACTAAGACAGCCTCACCATCCTGTTCCGTTGAGTCAGACTCTTGACCCGCTGCAACGCCAACATATTTTCGCTCGAACTCTTACTATGATATCGTCGATCCAGTCTCGCTGTTTCGTCCCCATCGAGATCGTTGTTTTCATGAACGTCGTCGTCGTCGTCGTGGCCCCGTTGAGACCAGTCATCGTCTTGGCGTTGTGATTGGCGGCTGGCACTTCTGCTGCTGCTGCTCGCAGTGTGCATAGAAGTGAATTCAGAGAGTGTCCTGTGACTGCTGCTGCTTGTGCTTGCGCTGCTGTCACTTGCAAACGACAGTGGCCTTTGTCGTAACGCTATGCTCCCAGGGTCGCCAGTGCTACCACTTCCTGTCGAATTCGTCGCAGGCGGTGAAGGTAAACCAGAACCTCGAGATCCGACGCTTGAATCTGGGCTGGGAGGCTCAGGCACGTCAGGAAGGTCTGGCGGTGTTCCGTTGGTAAGGTAAGGCGACGATGATGGCGGCGAGTGTGGTGCCGGCTTGGAACTCGACGGACCGCCAATGAGGGGACTACTGCCAAGGTAGATCGCAGACGTCGGACGACTTTCCTTGGACTTGAGAGCTGGTCGTGGGGGCATTGAGGACGTCGTCGGTGCCAATCACCAGTATACGAAATTAAGTCGTTGAATGGAGATTAATGACCTGCCTGAAAGAAAAGTGAGCGTCAATATAAAGGATCGGTGGTTTGTTTGAGGGCGACAGCGCTGCAGGTCATGAAAAAAAGGGTTTGCTCGTCGACCGCGGCGACGGCAAAGGGATGGAGGTCGTCGGAGACAACGATGAGCGACGAGCAACGCGCAAAAATGGCTTCCAAATTCTTCCCATTTCACCGGAAGTAGCCATTTTTGGATAAATTCATGCTAAATGTTATTGGTCCGACTTGTTCCCAGTCGATCTCCTCCTTCCTCCCTCGTCGGACACCGTCCGGTCCTTTATGTGGCTCTGGTCGCTCTGACATATAATTTCTCTTTGCAGTACGCGATTACTAGACAAAGTCTCAGAAGGCTGATATGTAATCCGGCGTCTTGTGGAGCCCATCCAAATGGCCGACAGGACTACCTACATCCGGGCATATCGTTAATTCGGCAATACAAAGGTTTTATTGATTGGTTTTATCAATAGGTAACGGAAAGGCAGGCGGACGGAAAGATTGCGCCGGGAATGATCCAGCTCACTTCTGCCCGAGGCCCCGTCGTATAAAAGGCTGTATGATTTCCATGGCTGATATCACCCACAGCCCCATTATTCCTAACATATCCAATGACTTCCTCCCTGTCGCTACCAGAGAAACAGCTCTCGTCCACAACGGACGCGTTCCTCCTTGCTCTCGCTGCAAACCTCACCCCTCTGCGTCTCTTAACCTTCTTCTCTTCCTCAAGTCCAGTGACACTCCAGCACGCACCAGCACGGTGTATCAATCCCTTATCCGCGCGTTTTACAGGCCTTAACGCCGTTAGGTCATACTTTGACCTTCTAACAACCCACTGGACACGGGCTGCAATGCATATCCATGGCAAGCCCCAGGTCGATGTAGACAAGCGCCGGGCAGTCATCGACGCCAGCGTCACCTGGATGTGGCGCCAGAGTGGTCGCAAGTGGACAGAAGACTTCACTTGCACACTAGACTTCGATGACACCTGCAAAATCGTCGGCTTCGTGGTTACGACAGTGTCCGCCCCAGAGACATGTCTGATGAATGCCAGAGACATCGAAGAAGACTCTCCATGTTGTTCACCACCTGTCACTTCTCGGTCGCCTGTGAGACCAAGAATACATGGCTCGGTAAGTCTTAGTCTCCCTTCCTATAGTCCCTAATGTGCCTAGACATCTGTCCAGGCCATTTCCCAACGTATCCTCTTTAGTCGATTCCTTCCCACCAGTCCCACTTAGAAACCACTATTCTTTTCATTCCGTCCTCTGACCCTGCATGATCTTGTTCATCTTTCGAACCACATCCACTAACAGCCAACTTTCACAGCGCCAATATCAGACATGATAACGTCATGCCGGCCAACTCATCGCTTCGCCCACCCACACGCATTCCCCTCTCGTCAGGTGTACTCGGGCTCGGGCATCGAAACGGCATGATATCCCCAAACGACGGAAATGATATGTCTTTCCAGACATGTCCTTCATCTCCTGACATCAACGTTTCTCCTCGGCGCTGTCCTCCCTTCCCTCAAAACCGTTACATACTGCTCTGCTTTACCCTGGACTCTAGCATCTACGTCCCTGCTCGTCCGCGGCCGAACGGTTCATTGGATCCGTGAAGCCGTCATTTGACTCTCCCAACCGATACCACGCCTTTTGTTTTCGTCGGGCGACGAGATTTTTGACATACACTTTTTGGGATCTTGTGGCACATTTCTACCTTCTTCACGATATATTTGGACTTCCTACTTATCTTGGCATGCATATCTTATGATTCCACTGTACAACAGTCAGCATACATTACTTATGAATCAGACACCGGTCTTCTAGAACACTAAAAGTGACCCACTTGAAGATGAGACTGACTCCCCTAGCACCCGTTCTTCTCGCAATCAACGTCCAATGACCTCCTCATCCATCGCTGCGGAAATTTAATTTATTCCAAGAAGTCTCTATGTCCTACAGTCTTCGAGGATTCGATTTCCTTCAGCTCGGTCCGCTAAACCGCCTCCCTTATCAGATATCCAACACTTATGATACTTACTTAATTAATGGCCGATCTTTTAAACTTGCTTGCGCAGTCTGTCTCAACTTCGGGGCTGCTGCCTAATAGCCGATACATCCTTCGACTTCAATATGTACATCGTCACTAGGTAACCTCACCACCAACGGCATGCAACGAAAGTTCAACGTTGTCCACAGACCCGAGCCGGCACCCACGATGCCGCCCGTGTTAACGTTAACCTGCACTAGAATCGCCTGATCGTCCTGAGAAGCCCTGTCTGTGAGGTCATGGCCCCGACCAAAGTCCTCTTGATCCGGAGTGGGGTTAACGCTGGTTAAAGAAGAAGGTTCGTATCCCTCAGCAACCCTGATGTTCCATGCTAATCACCAATCACCGTTCATTGCCCTTCCTTTTGTGCGCAGCTAGTCTCGGGGAGTAGATTGCTACGCCGAGTAGCAATCCCCGCACTCGGCGGTTTGGACGGGCTGGTAAGCCATGCCAGAGGGGTCTGACATATCAAAATTAGAAGAAACGAGGGGATAGAAATGCCATCTCCCCAGCTGAAGGTGCCTAGAGATGCTCGTAGTCTATTCATCCATATGTTGCAGCTCGGCCACTGCTTATATTCCCGGCACTCCACTGGGACCACCTCAATTTAACCTAATGGAAGTATCACTCAGCCTGGTTATAACCCTCAACTTGAATTAAACCCCACTAAGGAGGTCTTCCTTGTCAATTTGAATTTGAAACTCCAACTCGAAACATTATATGTTTGACACTAGACCAACGCCAAGCGTATTAGTTATATCGATATTCTGACTGGTAGTCAAACCGGCGACGGGCATGGGGAGGCTTTTGCATATGGAACGGAAGATTCGCCCGCCCCATCCGTAACTTACCCTCGATCGGGTTTTGTCAGGCTCCCGAAATGGCTGCCTGTTGACCTTATTCGGTACTAAATGATCGGGACAACGCACACCCTGGTCAGGCCCAGCACCGAGACGCGCGTTTGATTCCGTCTGGAATAGAACAGGCAATATATTGAAGGTCATATGTTCCATTAGCACGCATATGTAGTAAAAATACAAGGAAGGTCAGATCTCCGAGCATGACAAAGTTCCCGTTTCGACCACGATCATTACCTCCTGGTGAACGTCAAGGGTACACGGTTCGGGCTAGAGATGACGATCGACCGACATTGGCCAGATGCATTGTTCGTTGCATAGTCAATGCCAAGTTGGCCCTATTAAAGCAGTAGAAATGACTCACGTCAATACCATACCAAATCGACAAGACAACACTCTGGCCTTCCGTTGCTCAAAAGTCTCGTTCGCGAACTGCGGTTCTTCCGTAACAATTATCTTGTATCTTGAGAGGATCATGACCATAACGGCCAATCCCTCGGTTTCAAAGAACCGCCGACCGAGACATGCACGGGGACCTTTGAAGACAACCCGGTTAAAACATCATGGCCCGGGGGTCATACTAAGATAATCAGTGGGCGTACCCGCGCTGAACGGTAAGAACGCATCCCTCGGCCAATCTTCTAAGAAGCGGCTCGGCTTAAACTCGAGTGAATTCTTCCAGTATCGTGCTAAATATAATCATGGAAGCTTATACCGCCTTAAAAAAGGAATCATCTGTGCATACGGTTATGGTGTAGCCCTGCGATGGAGTACGTGACTGCAGTACCCTTCGGCACGGGGATCGTCTTTTTCTCACCGGCGGAGTTTCTGGCCGTTAAAACCGTATCTTCTGCGCTGATCTTGAGTAAGGAAGTACCCTACATATGAAGGTATTTAATCTCAGAGGGTTCGTTCTATATTTTTTGAAAGGTTATGAACTCACAGGTGGATATAGTCGAAGTGTCTCATAGTACACCCTTGAAGCAGCTAAGATAATAGACAGGGAGAGAAGACAAAAAAAAACAAGGCGACATACGCCATGGTGCGAACCAGAAGAGGTATGATTCCGTACGACTGAGATATCAGTCAGCATCTATGCTGTCAACTGGACCGGATGGCCGTACTGGGAGCTTTCCATCTGGGACCAAACGCTTTATTTCCTCATACACAAGATCTTGCTCATCTTGATATAGAGCAAGTAAGCCGAATGTAAAGCATAACGTTTTTGCAGTGGTCTTAGAGAGGCTTCAGTGAAGAAAGTTGAAGTAAGATGAACCAGGAAACGTTACCTCATGCCCTGCTGCCAGGAATAAGAAGACGTTGCCTATACTCGGGAGGTTTGAATGATTGACAGGACAATCGAAGGACATTTAACCCACCCATAACTTCCTGCTCTGTCAGAGCATGCACGCTTTCTTCTTCGTTGGATTCTACTAGAAGGCTAAGTAAATCATGACGATCTGCCTTCTCACCCATTTCCATGCGCTCCTTGATCAATTCTGACATATATTCCTGCCGCAACGACTACATTGAGTTTCTGAAATAGATGTGGTACAAAAAAGCCAAGCGTACCCTGAGCTCTTCAAAGGCTTGATCGATTCTCCGAAGCGATGGGACGATCCTCATTATAGGCTTGGGTACGATTGCCCGAAGCAACAGGTTATTTGCGACGAGGTGGATGGCCTGCTTGAATGTCAAACTGTGTCCGGGGGGACAGACGTCATCTTCTGTCCACGAGACTTTCCTACCAAAGCCTTTCGGCCATAGTCAGCACCAGTCTGGTGACAGCGCTGTATACTGATCCTTACCTGCTGCTCCAATGACGAATAAAGCGATCTATAGAAAGTAAGCATCCACCGTGGCCACCGAAAGGTACTAGACATACTGGGAGTGTGAGATGGTTGCAGTGATCGACTGTGATAACCTCGTTATCTTTCCAAACTTCCCGATATAGGTGAGAGACAGTCCCAATCGTTTTCTCCCATACAAGCCTGTTGTTGCGCTTTCAAACGTTGGATGAAGTATGTTATAGGTAGTTAGAAAGAGGAGGGGATGCGGCTAAGACTATAGCCGTACCTCGGAGAACGCAGGGGCGACAATCTTCTTGAGTCTCTTCCACTCGTCGCCTTCAGTTGAGATAAGATTGGACCCATATATATTGAGCACCTCGTAAAATTCCAGCGGCCTGGGGAACCGGGTAGGAGAAGATGTGATCTCCTGCGACACTGTTATTTCTACCGTCGATTCGGGTCAAAGTTAAACGAGTATTGTACCTTAACAGCAGCTGGATCGGCAACAATTACATGAGTTCCTCCGGGCCAGATAGAGAACTGATGCAGAGTTTCCGTTGAGGAGGGTGATAATTCAAGGTACGGGGAAGAAACGTACGCCGGAGATGATGTCCCAGCCCAACTTCTCGAATGCTAGAGGTTTTCCCGGAGAGTTAGTCTGACAGCCATTGCCAAGATGCTTCTTACTGACGTTTATATTTCTCCTCGAAGAAGAAATTAGTACCAGGGCTTATCCAAGGAAGAGGTGGCAAGACGAAGGCCGCCAGAAGATTGTTGAAACCGAAGATCGCCTTGATACCTGGGTGATAGCTGGCCGCAGATAGCCTAGATAAGCGCTTGTGGTAGACTGATGATGGTAGCTTACTCCAAGGAATGTAGCGCCCGCCACTGGGATATAACCTTGTAGAGTATGATAGAAGCGCAAAGCCCTAGGAAAACCTGAAACATAGTTTTTAGGTATCGAAAATGAAGAAGGGTCCTATCCCCTTCACACACTGGCCCGGGCGCGAAATTAACGTGAAGTTATTTTTCCAATTCAAGAATGTTTCGATGTTCTGCCTGACGGCAACTGCGGCTATCTATGTCCGTCCTGCATACGTGACATTTGTTTTCTCATGTTACATCAGAGCAATAAGTAGATAAATGAAATGTCAGAACAAGCCACTGATGATCCACTGAGTGCTCACACTCTAAGGCAAGTCGATTTTGCACGTTCTTTATATCATAAATGCGAAGACAAGTAAACAAAATAGGGACGAGCACAACTCGTTTAGAGTATGGAGTAAGCCTTGTTGCTTCTATCATATATCGGGTATACCATTCACTGCATCTACAGGATAAAAGAATGCAGGGGCTATTTCGGCCTATTCATCAAGTTGATTTCACTGCAAATTATTGCTGTCAAGGCATGGTAGACATCTTGACGTGTACCATGGCCCCTTCTAGGTATCTCGACGGTGATTCTGGTCTCATCTACCACCGGTTTGAGACATACCATAGCTTTGAGTTATTGTTATATCTTCTCAGATGAGATGCATCAGTATTTGCAATGCAGTTCACGCTTCCCAGCGCTTAACATTCAAATTGCTGTACAATATGGCTCGTGACATCAATTACTAGTCTCCAAATGTCAGCGACTCAACACTTCAACTCCAATTGGCGAAAAAGGTGTTGAAGGTTAGACACTCAGACTGTATAATGTCAGCATCCTTCTTCTACCATGGAAAATGTTTATATATAGGGGCCTGAAGGAACCCAGTCCTTTGCGCTTCCCGCCTCCGTGTTTTCTCTTGAGATTATTCAAGTCCAAGCTCACAGCGGAGCATTACTGGATCATGGACTCCGCTGCAGCTCACCATTTCAAGACGGCGGAGCCATCAGTATCTCAGGCAGTTCCTTCCCGGAGGAGGCCACGTTCCTCTAGGAGGAAGTCGGTACATGAGTGCGTCTCCCAAGTATTACTCAGGCTCTAGCGTCTACTACGGATCATTAATTCTTCTTCAACAATAGGACAGAGCCATACCTTTTTACTCAATCTTCGAATTTTCAAATAAATGGGGGCGATTTCAGTGCTATTAACGGAGGTCGATACGGGCGCGTATCTATTATCATTCGTGCGTAAACTATTCATGAATCTCAGGGGCTGCAGGAAAAATATTTATTTTAGCTCTCAGATCAAGGAGGAGGTCCTCGCGACAGGCCGTCCACTCCCCTTAAGCGACGTATCCTGCCACCAGTCCCACTCCCTGATCTGAGCTCCAGTTTGAGTTCAGGTGATTCCGCTGATGACGAAAGCGAGACTCTAGGTCCAGCCAAATTCGGCGCCTATCCAGCTGCGGTCGCAGTTCCTATAAGCTCCAGAGAGCAACCGTCAAGAAGCTCTCATCCACAACAAAAACCAGTGCCAGAAAAGCCTCATGCGTTGGGAAACGAGTACGCAGATCGCGACTCTATACCACACGGCGCCTATACTTCAAACCCAGGAGATGCCAGAAGCTACAGTAGTGAAGATGAGCTGGACAGGGTCCATGTGCTAAACGAGGATATCTCATTCCGGAAGGCCATATACCAGGAGATTGAGGCCAGGGAAGAGCTACTGGATTGTCGAGAGAGGGAATTAGAGCTGCTGCAGAAGCAGCTGGAGCTCAAAGAACATCGGCTCTCGAATATTCAAGCACAATTATTGGACACATCAAAGTGCAATAATTGTGGAGCAAGCCTCGTGGGGGTACAAATTTCCGAAAGGAGACGGCTACAGGTGCAGCAACCCGACCTAAGAGGGTTCATTAACACTACTATCAGTGGGCTGTCATTGCACGACTACAGGAGGAAGGATGATTCGGTGGAACATTATTCAGCACCATCATCGAACACAAACTTCAAGAACAGTATTCAAGATGAATACAATCCAAACGGGGCATTCCCTTCCCGATCAGTATTGGGTTGCTTTGGGAAACCTGCGTCGGAGGCAAAAATGCGAAAACAGCTACCCAGCATCCCAAGTTATACCACACAATCAAATGTTGACGCACTGCCTTCTTCCACTTCTAGAGTCCCACGGGCACTACCCAGGCCACCCTCCCCATCGCCGCCCCAAGCTCGAACTAACGAGACACAGGACTTGAAATGGTTCCGCGATAAATTCGCAGACGTGGATCCCTACCCCACAGACGATTCTTCTGTCCTTGGAAATTTCTCTGCAAGGTCATACGACACCTTGCCAGCCTATACTGAAAGCTATCGTCACCAAGGTACCTCACGAAACTTGGTTACCAGGTCTGACTTGTCGGATAAAAGACATTCCCCCCTGGAGCTCATACAAGACGATCAGCAAGGATTTTGGAGACGATCCACAATCAGCCTGCAATCAGATGTTACAGACGAGACCAGCAACGCGTTGAAAAAGAGTAAGTAGATTGATACCCCTGGAACTGACGATGCAGCTGACCTCAGGTAGCCACCAGTATTACATGGTTGATGGACGGCTTATTGAAAACGGGTATTGATAATGAGGGGCTACTCCGACTTCTATGTGAACAAATATTGAATGACAAGTCATTAGCGTATGAAGCAATGCTGACATTGAAACACCATTTCGAGTTAGTACCATTTCCTCCTCCTTCGCCAGAAACGCACTCACTGGGCCCCTTGATAGACATCCCGGATCTACCTTGAGTCAATTATATATTATTCAGGTGAGTAATATAGCCTTAGCCTCTTGGTCTAGTAGCCGCTCACATGCTACAATGAACCAGATGTTTGCCGTCATGCTGGTCGATGGCTCTCCAACCTTTCGAGAGCAGTGCTGTGCTCCTCAGTTCGTGCAGCTTCTTGAGGAGATAATCATGTCCAAATACACGTATCCAGTTGCAAGAGAGCGTCTACTAGATGCAGTAGGCGCTGCTGTATATATGATGAGGTATGGTAAGTGGAGATAATTTCGAAAACATGTCCTCAGGAGAGTAAATGTGGGCCTAGATCCGGAACAGCATGATCTATTTCAAGTCTTGTGGAGTACGGTCAAGCCTTCTAATAGACCAGATGAGGTGAGTGAGAATTTGGAGTTGTTACAATATTCATACCCAACTCAACTACCATGACTTTTGTAATTTCGAACTTGAAGGGTTCCCCATTTGATCCGGATTATTTGCGAGTGGCAAAGTAGTTACGTGGAGAAAACTTCTGATGGAATTTGAGAATTTGAGAAATAATAGGAGGTATAACTACATTGAAGATTCTTAATCTCTATCTCCTAGAACTCGGTATAGGACATTCTAGATTTTGAAGACATTGCCAATGCAACATTCCAGTCCTACGCAGCACAAAGCGCATAGGCAGCTCAAGAAATAAGCGAAGCATAGGCTGTGAATGTGCCCTTCAGGAAGAGCGATTAAGTGCAGACGACCGGGATGAGTAGCTTAGTAAGCGAGCGCTTATACAGCTTAGCGCTCACAATTGCCGGTGTTCGGCATGAATCGGCTCAGGGCTGATGCCATCACTGGTCAGGCACACCAATGTCCATATAGACGGTTTACTACTATTTACTCCATGTTCAGCTCAGCACCTTGTCAGCCAACAATGTCCTAGGAGGTCATACAAGGCTATGGGCAATGATATTTTACAATATAACTGCAATTCGAACCATCACAATTCGAAGGAACGGCCTAACGGAGACGGCAAACCTTCTGTGCATTCGGTCGTCACATGTTACAGTAGCATTTATCGGGAGATCGGCTTCCCTAGGCTTCCCTTTGCAGTAGATTCCAACCACTGTCACCATCTGGGCTGTGCAATGAATACAACGACGACACTCCATCTTATGACCTGTCCATGGGGTGATGGGAAGGGCTGTCGTCAGCAATATCCTTGTCTTCCTGGGGTACATTACGTCACCAACTAAATGAATATCGAAGAACACGATATGTGCGGGAACTATAACTACATACTAGCAGGTGTCTACTCAGTTCAAGGTCTATTTTAGTCGTGGCTTGGCAGCGACATAGCCCAGGATCTTGCCAATATCTTCGTTTAATTTAAAAGTGTTCGACACAGCATTTTGATATATTTCACGCTTTACATGTTCGAACTGCTGTAAAGGTGCAACTATTAAGGGTTCATGAGATATGATAAACGTATCTGGAATTCTTCCTTCCCGCTAACACTGGTTGGCACTCACTGTAGTCTTCAGTAGCGTTAGCACGGGGCACAGCATTGTCAATGACGCTGCCAACGGCCTCTGTCCCTTCACCTGATCCGGATGCACGACGCTCGAGAAGAAGGGAAGACGAGGAACGAGAGTGGGTTTTGAAGTTTCTCGAGCCCGACCCACCTGCTGAACCGCAACAGGGCTGAGCCATCCTTGTTTTCCAACTCATCGAACCTGCAAATAAACAACGGTGAATTCAGCGCTATCAAAGGGGATCAATATGGACGTGTAAAAATCGTTATACGTGTGGTCTAGTGAGCATGCCTCCCCAATGGAAATAGTCTAACCTATTCCTTTCAGACCAAGGGAGAACCGGGCGACGGCGGCCCAGCAATGCAGATAGGCAAATTTTCAACACCTCTTCGGAGTCAAACGAAGAAATCGAACCGCCTGACCCTGTCCATCCTGTAATCTTCGAGAGAACTGCAGCTATTGACGACTTGGTGGAGTCTAAATTGAGTAAAGACACTACGAAGGGTCCAACCCGATGCGGAAATTGTCGGGTATGGAAAAGACTGCTGGGGAATTGGAAGGACACGCAGCGAGAAATTAGAGCTCGCGAAGAGTCCCTTGACCGTCGGGAAAGGGAGTTGGAGTTGCTGAAGGTGAAGCTGGACTTTGAGCAGCATCGACTTTCTATGATGCGAAATGAAATTCTGGGTGCTGAAATGGGACGGCAACGACACAATAATGTAACGCCTGAAGTGACAAAGGGTACAACATTACAGCGGTGGCCAAATATCGACCTAGTAAAACCTACTAGGCGCGCTTGGCCATCCGAGTCCGACTCCTTGGCCAGAAAGTCGGGCTCGTCATGCTCCATGATTTTCGAAGATGTAGCTCCTCCCCGACACTACCATGAAAATCCGCCCACTTATTCTGAAGGAGTCAGAACACCTCTTGCTTCATCTTCAAAGATTGACCTCAATATGACACGCGTTTCTCTTCCGTCAGGTCCGGAGAGCAAGCTTTGGGGGGCAGAGTGACGGTAATAAACTCGCGCTTCGGAATGCCATGAAGTTAAACTCGGGGATAAGCCTTCAGGGCGATGCGAAAAGTTATAATAAATCTGCAAGTCCCATGGGTAAGTCGTAGCTCTTGTCCCAGGGCTTAGAATGACGTTTCTCATCAAAATGAAAGCCGCCAGCATCCGATGGATGGTTGAAGGATTTGCGGATTCCGGTATTATTGATGAAGAATTGCTCATAATCTTATGCAGTCAAGTTTCCCTCGATGAGTGGTCAGCAAACGCAGGTATCCAGTTTTTGTGAAAGCGAATAGAGTGCGTCCCTCTTATAATCACGTCTAAATCTCTGGCTCTTTGCAAACAAGCTTCACTTTTGGTTAAGACGCCCCACCTCGACGTTGAAACAACTGCATGCAGTGCGAGTAAGTTATACACGTTATATCTAGTCCATTACTTTACCCACGTTTTAGGTGTTTGCCATCATATTATCCAAGAGCTCTTGGGCCTTTCAAGAGCAATGTCGCGATTCCCATTTCATAAAAAGCCTCAGAACGATAATCACGTCCGAAGATACGTACCCTGTCGTGAGAGACCGACTGTTGGATGCAATTGGTGCCGGTGTGTATGACAGAAAACGGTATGTCGTTCCAACCAGGCGTCTTAATTTGAAATAGTATAACACTGAAGGGATCCCAAGATCCACTTGACGACCCATTCCGAGTCCTGTGGCAAGCAGTCAAACCCGTTCATAGATCGGACAGGGTAGGTCTGCTCATTTAATCATTCGAATCCTTGTCAGCTAACGACACTACAGGGTGCTCCACTCGATCCAGACTACCTGCAAGTGGAGAGCCGGTTTGGCCACAAGAACTCATAATTCTTGGGACCCTACAAGTACTTCATTCGAACAATGATACGTTAACAGCATGTTCTGCTCTACTCTTCGTGTTTTGGGAGCACTGGATAGCTAGTCTGCCTCTGCAGCGCAAGCGATTCTCTTCCTTTGTACGCCTTTGCATATTGTCAGCGATCCTTCAAGGGACGGTTCCAAGACTTTCTCTCTGTATGTTTTTGTAACAGCAACACGAGGTGACCCACATTTGCTAATCCATGTAGCAACATTTACACGCCCGCGATATAGGCCTTTGTGGCAAAGGGAAAGGAAATAAACACTAATAGCTCATGGAAACATCTTCTTGAACCAGGTCGCATCCCAACTTTTCCGCAATTACCGGAGGATCGCTGAGAAGTACCCTCAAGACTGTCATTCCCTGTCGTTATGTATCCGAGTCGTAGCGCATGACCACCTTCGGGTCTTTTGTGCCTGGCATTACAGCACGCCAAACGAGCTGTCAAAGGCTGTCAATAGTTTGCTGATCTACATATGAAGTCCTTGCACATGGTCGCTCAGCGCTCAGCACCAGCCAGCACCCCATACAAATGAAGAGTCAAAAAAGATTTCATTCTCTTTTTAATCAACGCTGATATATTACTATGTACATGCTGTTCAGACCCATTGAGTACACTCTCAGTTGAGGATGGGATGGTGAATCTTCGCGAAGCACCCGGCACTGAGTAACAAAGTGTGTACTCAGATGTACTCCTCGAGATCCATCCCAAAATCCACACAATCTCCAAGTATGGGGGTTAGAGATTCTCTTCTGATGCGACAGACATATTTCCGCTCTTGGAGATACCGCTCCGAATCCACATCCCGCTAAGTAGTTACGTTCTGGATGACTTACCATACGGTGGTAAGGTCACATTCTCGGGCGCCGGCGCTGCTTTCGAATTTACTTTAGTGGATACATACATGCTGGCAACCCATCACGAAGAGGAACGAGAACCACCAGCCTTCTTCAATTGACAAACATAATGTCGACTGCATGTTACAGTACATAGACGATTTTCCCATCGTCGAGCCTTCACCATGCGCTCCTAATCGCTTACTGTGTCCCATCGCTCGAAATGGTTAGTGGCGCGGCAACCTTGACTGCACTACCCATATGTTCATACGGAAGTTTAGTTTTTTTGCGATTCCAACGGAGGGCTAGGAAAAATTTCCTTTGAGTTGAAACGCAATGCCAGTGGCGAGCGCTCCCGCTTGTTCCTCTAGGACGACATTATTCAAAGTCAAAAATATAAGTGATATGCAGCTTCCATGACAACCCCTAGGTATCGCCAAGCCTAGGAGTTGGACAACTTGAAGGGATACGTCTGCAACAATTTAGATAAAATTACACGACAGATAACGCCATCCGTCGGCCTAGAAACACAAAGGGGTAAATAACGATAATGATACAATTAAATTATACAATCCTCTACAAGATCCAGTGTCAATATCTTAATCGATAACTCGAGCTGGCTGAGGATCCTATACAGCATGTCCCTCTCTCTGTGCTCTGAAAATGGGAAGTCAGCGGCCGGAGCTCAGTTGCAATTAGGACTGAGGACCCTACTTTGCACTTAAGTAATAACCGTCATAATTTGGATCCTTTGCCGGCGGCTGAGATTGTACAGGTGGGTAGACGAGATCCCATCGTTCGAGATCAGTCGGCGCCATGCTCGGCAGTCGGGTACCGAGGTGGAACATGTTGGTATGGTTGCTGGTGGCATCTTGCTTATCGGTCCCTCTGCCTCGAATCGTTCTCCGCGTATTGAGCCTGAGACAGAGAAGTCTCAATCGGCGATAACACGGCTAGAAGAACCATAAGAATACTCACGTCGCCATGAGGGATATCGCATAAACTTCATTTTCACGTTAGCGATCATCTGCTACGCATCAAATGGGTGGTAACTCACGTTTACTGAGGATGAAGTATGTTGCAATGAAGTATAGGTTGTGTGATGGCATTGCGTTGTACTGTAAAGATAGGCCGAGGTGAGAAAAGATTTGTTGAGGCTAGAACTAGTAAAAGGAAATACATACCAGAACAAGCGTGGCGACGCTGACAGTGCTACATATTCCATGAAATGAAGTGAAAAGGAAGATCAGCATCAGGTGAAAAACGCCGTACCTCGTCAACACTCCGGTGTTAATGGCATATGCACACAGATTGTTAACCAAACTGTCGGATCTGTGGTTAACCGTAAGCACCACCCCATAAGTTTTATCGAAGAAAGCTTTACGATTTCAGACCCGTCCTCAATTGGGTCAGGAAGTAACATAGTGCGACAGCGGTGACGATATCTGTGGCCACACCAACAGCAAGAGAAGTGGTACCAAGTGTCTGTTGAAAAGTCAGCGTCCCGCCAGGAATTCCTGAATATGTTCCGTACTAGAAGCTCATGTACTTGAAAGACATTGGATAGCTTGAAGCTTTCAATAGTGAAAGCTATCAGGGCGGTGTTCAGCAGGGGGGATACCAACTTGAATAAGAGTAATTACCGAAAGCAAGGCCTACAGATTCGGTAATGAGTGCTGTTCCTTGGGAAGAAAAGCGATAACATACCGAGTTGTCCGAATGAAAGCAACATCTGGTATAGTGAGTTGGTTAGAAGACGGGGTACGCTGTAAAGGGGCGAAACTCGGCGTACGATAAGACCTGTGATCCAGATGTTACGATTGCTGACTACGGGGCAGTTTAGAAGGGTGAACCGCGACGAACAAGACCACGCTCACATCGCCAGACTCGGAAGCCGAAGTAACTGGTAGACCGATTGTCAACAACAACGTGTAAGGCAAGAGAACGACGACCTCACGTTTTGACGATGCATCCTACAATGGCCTGTTGGATAGGCACGTTCAGTATCGTTCCACATACTGTAGCTTGGAACTACAAACCCCGGCAGTTAGTTGTAACTAAGGAAGGCCTGTCAGCACACAAAAAGCTAGCCATTATTCACGACTCACAATCAGAGACCATGTTGTTTTGGCTTGCATCAACACATCCGGTCGAGCGAAGTTCGTGATACTGTAGTGGTAAAGGATGTGGCCAATAAAAGCTTGATCGACAAGTTCCAGGACACTGTTCCGGGACGTGTGAATGGAAGTCACAGAACAGTCTAAATTTCAAAACTTACAAAATAATCGCGACCTGTAGGGCGCCTTAGCACAAGCCGCGCATGGGAGGCACGAAAAACTCACCATAACTTTGAAAAGGGTTCTATCACCAGGATAATTGCGAAAATATGTGAAGATTTGTGCCAACACTATGCCAAAGACGGTACAGGCGACGGCGAAACCAATGAAGATCGAGCCAAGAGTGCTGTGGATTGAGATGCCGCCCACATTTTGTGTTGACATCGTACGCAGGAGCGAAGGAGGGAAGTGCTGGGTCTAAACCGCGGAAAGGAACGACAAGGAGAGAAAGAAATATAACAAAGTGGGAACGGAGCCCTCCACGAACTCGATCGAGAGCAGATGGCGATATAAGGATTTACGAACACATGGGTGTCTTTTCCATCGGATAAAATGGAGATGCGTCCCCGAATAGAACCTTGTTAAGGGGGAATCAGGCTAAATGCGGAGAAGAGGCATGCGGTAGAGATCATAGCAACGAGAGGGAGCCAGCCAGGCCCCGATCACCAGGAAACAATTGGTTTCTCCGCATCAAAAGATCACGGAAAGCAAACGGCAGCGCACAGCGGCCGACGCTCGCAAGAGTTCTGACCTCGAGCCTTGGCGGTGAAGAAGGCAGCTTGAAACTGTTAGAAGTCCCATTAGCGCTTCTCTACCCTAGGACCTAGGATACCTTATCAGAGAGAGGATAATATATATGCTTCTTACCTTGTCCTGGATTTGGAAGTGATACACCGGCGACTTGAGGGGACATCGGTGCTGCATGGGAAAACGGATTCATATCAACATCAATGAATCCCCACGATGCCCAATGCTTCAAGACCTCAGAAAACGAATATAATAGTCCTACATACAGGATCGGGCGATGGAGATGAAGGCGAATGGTACAATGACAGGAAGAGGCAAGCGCGGTTGCCGCTAATGCCCCAATAATATACAAATAATGAAAAACAATACACCTGCAGTTCTGACCGCCGGTTAAGATATTGCAATGAAGATTAGCCGCTGGATTTTACATAGTAGCTTCTGAGGTCGAAGGGGTTAGCGCCATGGATCGTCGGCAAGAAAGAGGAAATCCACGTGCCTATAGGCTATTTACATCCGGAATGGGTGCCGCGCGCGCTCGATATCGTCGGAAACTGAGATTTCCTGGTGGACGCCAATTTCTAGACTCTGGAAAACAAAGTCAGAAGGTGAGGTGAGGTACAGATATTCCGAAGTAAGTACCTTGAGCTGAGTCGTTGACACGTATTGCGGCGGAGGCTTTGACCGACTAGTACTTTGTGTCGGCGAAACCACGTTGAAAACTGTTCCACGAATACCATGACTGGACCCAGCGAAAGTGGGTTCCTGTTGGTCTGTCCCTTTCCCGTGGACGGATCTGCGAGTGTTGAGTGTACATAGGAGAGAAATGGCATATACTGAGAGGTGTCAGCTGCATTAACGCACGTATTCCTTTACCACACTCACGTTTGTTAAGTATGAAGTAGAAGGTCATAAAGTAGAAGGACCGAGGGTAAAGGTTGTACTAAAGGTGAAATGAGTACCGAGACACAAGGGAATAACTCCGCCGACGCTTACTACAAGGAGAGTAGCGAAACTGATCAGGCTTCGAGGAGGACATTAGGATAGATTGCGAAGATATTGGCTGAGAGGGACCCCTTACCCAGTCAAGGCGCCTGTATTAACAGCATAGATAATGAGTGTGTTGATCAGTGAGTCAGATCTACCGTGCCTCGAGTCAGAAATATCACAAGGACAGATATCATTAACTTACGATTTGAAGCCAGTTCTTAGTCTATGCAGCAACAGGCACAGCGCCAAAGCGATTGACGCATCTGTTGCCATGCCTGACCCGAGAGCGACGCTCGCTATGACCTAGAAGGCAGTCAGTTGAACGCAGGAGAGGTACGCGCCAGTCTGCGCATGCTAACCTGAAGGCGGCTAGCGAATAGTAGTCTATTTAATTGGAATCTGTAGGCTTATATTAGCGCTATTGATATTTTTGTAGGTGAGATGGGAAGCCCACCCTCTGATACAATATGCTAGGAAACACCAGGTGATGAGCATTTATACAAAGGGAACGTAATTGGACAATACCAATGGCACAACCTGCCAACGCGTCGTCAGAACACATCAAGAGGTACGTTTAGACATCCCAGCTTACCAGTTTGAGCGGTGATAAGGAGAAACTGCAATAATCCAGTCAGATTGGATTTCGTGTCATAGAAGGCGGGCGCTTACTATTGGTCCAGATACCAGCATATTGCGATGACTGACTGTAAATGGACCGATTAAATGGTGACCCGGGGTAATGGAGTGAGCAAACTTACATCGCCATACTCTCAATGCAAAGCAACTTGAGAAGTGTTCATCAAATTTTCGCCCGCCATGATCGGGAGAAGGGGCCTCACCATTTGACAATTGTGCCAACAAGATTCTAGAGGGAAGTTAGCATTATCCTGAAGCAAGGAGATTGGAGGAAAGAGCACACCCCGACAACGATCTGAGCCTATCGAAGAACTGCTATTGAGAGACGCGTTCCTGAGGGAGTTAAATGCATACGAACAAGTAATGGCCTAATAATAATAACGCATTTAATAAAGTTGCCACAGGAGAGAAGCAGTAAATATACCAGACAATGTCCTCTGTGAACAACACGAGTGGTTTGCCGTAGTGCCTAGTTCACATTAGTTGGAGAGAAGAAAACACGCGCAAAGGTTAACGCACGTAATAGTATAGTAGTATATGGAATAGCCAACGAATACCTGGTCCACCAACTCGAGAACCCTGAGTTTTCGGTTGAGCGCTTAATTCAACCACTGTCATGAGCCAAACATACCAGAGCGTGCCGACCTGAGGCAAACCAGACGTGTTATGAGCTTCGGACAACATGTACGATGAAGCAGCACTCACCAGTATCTTATATGTCCATTTATCCTGGGAGAACCGTTGGTAATAAATGACGACTAGCGTTGTCAGGATACCGAAGACTCCGCAGGACAGGCTGAATCCTATCGAGGCCGCCCCCAGGGTTTCGTGGATAGTAGGGAAGAGCGCCATTTTGCGGACGGTGCAGTCCAGTCACAGCCAGTGGTGAGCGTCTTTTGAGGTGAGAAATAGCCAGATCCAGGGGAAGAAAACGAGCGGTATCAGTTGAAGATCCAGAGGCGGCGTCTTTGGTCCAAACTTTGTGGCGAGATGCCTCGAGATGATATGTTCGAGCTGTCCAAGCCATGATTTGACCGGGTTTTGCATTCCAGGGAAACAATAATATCCACTTATCCCCCGCAGATTTTCCCTTCCCGGATCCTTGTTTCCCATGGCTATTGCCACCAGCTTCTTCGTTACCGATCATATCCAGTTATTCGGGGGAAAACAATGTCGTCTACATAAGTAGTCCCCCTCGAGCATTAGCCCCTATAGCCCCTCCTATTCGTAAGTCTGATAACACGGTATGAAGCGGGAAGCTCAGGGTCAGAAGATCGTCGCGAGAGTGAAAACAGACCTGCATTCTGGAGATTTGACAAAATAGGATTAAAGCGGCGACTGCCGAAAGCCTTTCGATTGTTGAACCGGGTCCAGATCGCAATATAACGGTAGAATCCAAGAGACCGAGAACATCATGAAGCTTGAAGTTGGAT
The DNA here is from genome assembly GCA_900156845.1 of Coprinopsis strossmayeri. Taxonomy (NCBI): domain Eukaryota; kingdom Fungi; phylum Basidiomycota; class Agaricomycetes; order Agaricales; family Psathyrellaceae; genus Coprinopsis; species Coprinopsis strossmayeri. Next base: position 124,400 of record FTPT01000093.1, on the reverse strand, counting down.
CGCAATCCGAGCTATGAATTTGATATAACATATAGTTATGAGGGCTTCATCCATCTGCAACAGCAGTATTCCAAAACCCTGACGGGGAGGCCGCGGCGCCTCAAGGTGTTTCGGAGTTTTAATTCCTAGGATTTGTACAGGCGCGCCGGGGTAGGGCCGAGGTCCTGGCTGGTTGTGCAGGTATGGAATCGGACAGGCTAAAATCCCAAGAATACTAGGGAGAGACGGGCCGAAGGATTCAGAGAAAGAGATCGAAGCGGACATCCAGCGATGATATCAGAAAACCAAGAAATTCGGTGTTTTAGTTGGAAAGCCAAGTACTCAGAGGAGCCCACAGGGAGCCACAGGGCATGAAGAACCTGCCGCTCATCGTATCCGTATGTATGTAGGTCTTTGAAGAAACTATGTACATAGTAGGGATGCCCAGGTTCCATCAGAACCTTCATAACCTTGGCCAGATATACTCCAGATAGATAGGCAATTTTATGCATCGGTTTGTTGATTGTACTCAGTCTCCATCTCGCGTGCGTCGCTGTGCGTTGTACGCGTGAGCCGTGGTGAGCCAATCAGACTCACGAAGAACAACAACGGGTTCCAGACGGTTCCTATTGCTCATACTAAAAAAATATCCTCTCATATCTATGTCATCTGGTTCCAGGATCATCGATCACCGATCACCGCTCTGACGCTTCTTCCACGACGGCGTTGGTGAACGAATAAGTAGTCTAAGAGGGATCCTTTTCGTCGGAAAATGAGGGCGACGTTGAACCAGGCGACGGTGTTACTGCTATTCCTTTTTTGTAATCTTTTGCACATGTTCTCTTGCTCTATATGCACCAGCGCCTAAGTAATTTATACTATTACTGGACGTGTGTTGCAAACATGTTTGTATTTCCGCGATATCTCAGCCAATCGCAACCGTTTTCTTCGAGAGCTTGGCCGGGCTGGTACAAATATATGAACATTTCTATTTACTTTGTAGTAGTATTTGCAGCGAGATTGCCAGGGCTACCTTCCCGCGTTGCGCTGATGATAAGCAAGCCAAGATCGCGATTTGCAATGTACATACCCATGTGGCATGCGCATGACTCAAAGAACCTCTCAGAATGGCTTCTTGACTTGAAGCTTGAAGCTCGAAGATCGAACTATGTGTCTGATACTATTGGGATGGAGGTGACACGCCATAGCACTGCATATTCACTTATTTTCCGAACTTGGCTCTCTACTTCGTCACGGCGTCCGCGTCAACGCTGCTACGGTTCCGACCTTGTGTCTTACACCATCCTAGATGAAAAAGTTGTCCAACACAGGCGCAAGTTGAAGGGCCTTGGCAGTCTTCAAAAAGAACTAGGTTTCTCTACAGCTGAGATTTGGAGCTTGCAGTGAGCATTGAACATACAAATAAGTAGCAAAAATATGCGAGATTGGCAAGGGAAAAGAGCACGGTGGCGGTCTGGATCATTTCTTCCTTGGCTTTTTCCCAGATCCTCCAGCTTTATCTTCCCCCTATCCAATTCTGTGAGTGATGGGAATGCGGACAGACGAATTGACACCGACTTTTCGCTTTGCTCCACCTTTCGTCGACCCTTTGCCCTTGGCTGGAGGCGCAGGTGTTTCCTTTGCCTTTACTGTGAAGAAACCGTCCAATCGGCCCTGTTGTTTTGTGTTGAGGAACTTTTGAAGTTTCTCCGCACCCTTTCGGACACGTTCTTCACTGTAACGCAGACTTTAGCACAGGGAAAACAGAAGAAAAATATGGTACACACTTGAAGCCCTTTTCTTTGACCAGGAATTCCACGAGCCCGTCGACGTCAGGGTTCTTCCACTCGAGCTGCGAAAAATATATCAATGACCTTCTCGATACATCAGGATTCTACTTCACCTCAAGCTCGTCCGCGGGAACAACTTCAGGGCGCTCGAACAACTTCTTCGCCTCTTCCCAAGGCCATTCGTCTGGTATGTGGATCCCCCCTTTGCCCTTTCCTTTCCCCTTCTTCGTGGACTTCCCTTTCTCTTGTGCAGGCTTCTTTTTCTTCTTCGGTGGCTCGTCATCGTCATCGTTTTCTTCCTCTTCTCCGTCAGGCATTTCAATATCGGACGTTGGAGCAGGCTCTTCAGGCTCTTCGTCTTCAGATTCCTCTGCGGCCCTTTTGCTCGCAGACCTTCACACGCTTCAGCGGGAAGAGACTACAGAAATAAAAGGACATACTTTTCTCGGAGGTGCTTCACAACTCCTTCCAAGCCCCCAAATTCTCGGATGAGTTTCAAAGCAGACTTTGGCCCAACTCCTTTTATTGGTTCGAGATAATCGCATCCCAGGAGGATGCAGAGGTCAATAAACTGGAGGCTTTGGCTTTCATGCGCATACACTGATGATGCAACGAAAACGGACCTGGCTCATATCCATGTTCAGCCCTTTCAAAGCGGCTTGCAGATTTATCTCGCTGATGGGTTGCTTTTTAGCTTCGGAGAAGGTCAAATGCCGGAAAAGAATGGGTGCGTTAAATGTAAGGGTATCCATATCTTCTGAGCCAGCAGCATAAACCTATAAAAACGGTTAGCGGTTGCATGATTGGCCATTATGACTGCAGACCTTGCCTCCACGAGCGAGTTCAGCGCACTGCGCCTCTGCTTCTGACGGGGCCTAGCAACAGCAATCGGCTAAGCACTTCGGCATAGACCAATAGGCACTCACTATCACACAAGGCACGCCCATTAGCCGGAGGAGTTTCTGGCATTCCTCGTTATGCTGTTTCGTAACTTTCACAGTCCTTCGTGAATACCGATCAACATCCTCAGCGGTTCCAATTTCTTTCGCCTCTTCACCACCTTCCTTTGCTTCTTCTCGTCGTTCAAACCGTTTGGAAAGCTAAGAGAAGTGAGCAAAAAGTGTGTTATTAAGCGCGAGGATGCCACACGTACCACTCCCTTCTTCAGCTCTGGCGGTTTGCCGTCAAATACATATGCCGGCTTGATTCCGTTTTCAACGATTCGAATCGTTCTATAGAAGAAGCCCATAAGGTGACTCGTCGTCTCCCCCGCGTCGTTCGTCAACATTTCACCGTCGCGCTGTCGCACAGCAATCAGGAACTGGTATATCGACATGGACGCGTCAATGGCGACTTTTCTTCCAAAAAGAGTCTTAATTTCATGTTCTTTGATGGAGTTGGGAGCGTGCTCGTTGAGCAATCCAGTGAGGCCCTTGATACCCATGGTGGACGCGGTGTAAGTTCAAGTTGGCCCTGTGACGCACGGACCTTCCTTAATGTCACGGGCATTGTGACGTCACGCGTCCTTCGGCGTCATGACCCTGAGGTTCCTCGTTCGATCCCTGCAATGGCATATTTTGGACAAAGACAAACTACGCTACCAGTCAGATATCTCTACAATCTATCTACCAGTAGCTTGTTGTGGCAGGTAACAACTGAATCTCGAAGAGGATGGATTCCAACCAACTATCGCATATATGTCAGCCTCTCGACAAGGCTCTTGCTTCTGTCAAAACTCACCACAATGCCAGCAGTCTAATAGACGATCTGGGTCGCTGAACAGGATTTCAGAGGTAGATCTGATAAGAGAACTAAAAGAACATACTATTTGTTTTTGATCCTCAGCAAACGTTCGTAGTGTTCCCCCCAGAACGAGGCTAATATCAAACGACATGAGACAAAAGACTGCTGTGTGCTATAGGTGTCGACCCACCTTTGAAGTTCGGTTCATACACATCAGCCTCGTTCTAAAGACAAGACGGTAAGCGTCGCTAGTGATGAGAAGCCGATAAGGAGAAGCCAGACTTACCAGGTAGGCAGCATCAGGAGTGATCTTGCGCAAATTATCAATGGACGAACTGGCCTTAGCATAATGACTGGCAATGTCCTCTTTAGTGGCGTTCCAGCTCCAAGACGAGACCGTAGTGACATGGTACAAGCTATTCCGCCAAGCCTCCGTCACGCTCGTTTTTCCTGTTGAAGGTACGGATGCAGGTGCTGTGATAAGAATGATCAGGCTACGGGTTTCAGCGTTGGCAGCGAGAAGCGCTGAGACAAGCTCCTTTTGCTTCTCCGGGGTCTTGAAGTTGTCTTTACTGATCAACCGGGAAGCAAGAGCGAGGTTCTTCCCAACGGACTGAAAGAACAAAGATGTAATCAGCAATGTGCAGATCATGAAATGAAAGCTCCGAGCTAGAGATCCATACCGCAGTAAAACTTTTCGAAAAAGTTGTGAAGAAGGCGCCAAAACTGGGGAACTCTGTGACAATCAATCTTACCTCCCCTTGGCCTTCTGCTTCAATCTTCCTCCCATATTCAATCATGGGCGCAATAGACTTAGCCGCCTCTTCACGAGACAACACCGGATTAACCAGGATGACCGCCCCGGCGTTAGAGTATCCGCCCCAGCCATCTTTTGCCCACTTGAGACCATTCTGCGCGAGAATCGACCAGGCCTCTTCAGTTCTAGTAGTATTGGCCGGGCTAAAGGAAAGGATCAGGGCCTGCAGCTTAACGGCGGGAGAAGCTAGGATTGTTGCTTCTGTAACGACACCAAATGTTCCACCCCCACCTGTTAAAATAAAATAAGATTCTGAAAACATTGTTCCGGTTCAGGCGCATCATTTACCTCCACGGAGCGCAAAGAAAAGATCTTTGTTCTGGCACTCATTCGCAATCCTGTGCTCTCCATCAGGGGTGACAATCTTGTACTGGAGCTATTGATACGAAATCAGCATACTCCCGGAATAGATCGGGTTGAATTCCCGCACCACTCGGTCAACACCTAGACCCATGGTATTTGACAAGGCGCCATGTCCTCCACCCTGTGATTGAGGCTATGTCAGATCGAGAAGGATTCGAGCTACCCATAAAACTCGCCTGAAGCCAACCACCGACTGCTCCAACAGATCTATCCGCACCTGTTTGGCCCGTAAAAATCTGAAGCCATATTCAGAGGGGATGGAGTATGACGTACCGCCAGCAAGAGTGATGTTTTTCTCTTCTGCAAAAGCATACGCTTCTCCCCATTGAACACCAGCCTGAAGACGTCAGAAGAGTTATCTATAGTTTAGGTTCATAAGCATACCCCAAGGGTCACAGCGGGCAAGGGTTTTGCTTTAGGGCAGTGTTCGGGTCTAAAGTTTGGGGTATAAACAATCTGGAACGAGTTTGGATATGTTTTCCCTGATGTATATTTCGATCTGACCTTCTTCAGATTATGGGTCTAAGGACATCTCGGTCGTTAGAACAATTATTCGTCAACAATATGAAATCCCACCTACCCACAGTCCCAACGAACCCCGTGCACTGCTGCGTCCTTTATAATCATGCTGAAACGAACGATGTTAATTGCTGTAAGGAATAGCATTCTTAATCACAAAGTTCGTAAGTCGCTCACTCCGGTATTACGGATCACCAGAGGGATTTTAGTCCGCTTGGAAAAGGCAAACGCTGCCTTGATGTCGTTTTCGTGCCTAACGTTAATCTACCATAATCTCAGTACAATACCGGTAAGAAAGTGATAAAACCGACCGTATATTCCGACACACTGCCTCGACCACATGTATGATTGACAGTCGGAGCAGCATTGTGCGGGTCTGCGGAATCCAGCAAGCAACGATCTTCCATCACTTGACACGTCTCCCACTGAGGCTGGATGTACGCGCTGGGAACATTTGTGCGATGAACTGTAATCCCAAGAGATACCGGTCGATTTAAATGAGCAATTGCTTCTTTCCTACAGAGATGCCAACGCGTACCGTCATTGAGGTAATTCGTACGAATCTCATTGCATTCTGGTGAGTCGAAATTCTGGTAGCATGGCGAAGCAAACGGAGATGTCTTCAAAAGGGGACCCCCAACTTCACGATTCAGAACGTCCCATTCATCCTGGTTATTGAGTGCAGTAAACTGTTCTTCTGAAATTGTTTGTGCAGTCGCTTGTAGCAGACACAAAGTGGCACAAGCTACGGATGCGAAGAGAGCTGAAAGTCGGCCCATGACAGGGAAAGTCAGGGTGTAAGTGACTCATCAACTGACCGTTTATAACACCTGGAGACTTCGTATTATCGATCATACAGAAGTTGCCTGGAGTTATGATTTGGTCCGTTGCGGTGCTTAACGTGGATGGGGGCTGTACATAATGGATCATATTCTCGACTTATTCGGGGCGCTGATGGTGAAGTGGGGTATGGCGTGGGCGGAGAAGCCTGAGGTATGTATCAATGTACACATACGCCGGCCTTGTATCTCCGACTCGGTTCTGAACCAGGTCATCAGCGATCGGATTCAAGACGGAGAAAAGCTCACGGCGGGCGCTGGATCCACACACCGTCCCTTCAGGAAGAAAGCCTCGCCCAGCTGCCTCGGCCATGTCACCCGTGCGATCGTTTGCTATCATCTGGCAGTACAGAAGATGGATATTCGGGCTGTCAAGCAATTGTCACTCCTCGATACTTGACGTTTTAATCCGTACGCCCAGACCGCGGGTCCCGCGGGCCTCGCTAGTAGATGCTACGAATATGCGATACAAAGATTTCTTTCGTTTCATCAACGGGATTCTTCTTTGTTAAGCGACGAGTGTCAGTGCTCCATTTCATGTTTCTGTTGGATCAGTCACGGAAAGCCCGTAGCGCTGAAACAACCTTCTGCTCGGAAGTGATATGTAATCAACATTGGAAGACGGACTATTCGTTTTCTTCGGAACCTCCAACCTGGTCAGATCAATCTATAATCAAACACCATCTCGTGCCAGTGGTAAGATGCGTACCCTCTCGGTGTTAATGTACGATGTCGTACTCGACGTGAACGTCAATATTGGGAATCGCAGAGAGCAACCGTTCAAGGTACACCAGCGATGACCGTCTACCCTGAGCTGCACGAAGGTACCACTCGTCACCAGGTAGGGGGCGAAATTCAAGAAGCAGCTTGAATCGTCGGAGTGACGGAAGAGCCGACCGAAGATCCAAGGCTTTTGCGAGTCGTGACCAGTCTGCAATTTGACTTAGATCGGCTTCCAAGCTGTCCCAACCCTGAACATATTGGATGCGAAGCTCTAATTCTTCCAGTGCGCTGAGTCTCCATCCGAATAGAACCTCCATAATGTGATTGATTCGCTTCGAAAACGTATGGGAACGAGCAACGCCCAGCTTAACTTCAAATGACAGGCATTTAAAATTCTCTGGAAGGAAGCCAAACGCAGATGCTTGGGAAAGCAGAAGCCGTTAGTTCGGGGAGGCCTTACCGGAATGAAAGTGAAGGCACTCACGCATGGGGTCCAGCATGCCATAATGAGACGATAGAGAACAGATGAACGAGCCACCTGGACCAAGTTTGTGTGCTATTCGACGGGCGACCATGTTATCATCGGCCCGGGTGCTGTAGTAATAGAACTCGGTTAGATGGGGGAGAGATAATGCTCCAAGGATAGGTTGTGCAATCCCAAAAAGGTTTGAACGTCCAAGGTTGATATAGCGAAGGGAGACCATTTGACATGTTTTTATTTCGTCGGAGTTTGGCCGAGCGACTTTTATGGTCGCATCCTCAAGTCGGAGATGCTTCAACCGACAAAAGATAGGTAGGGGTATAGAGCAGTTGGCACCTATAATTCCAAGTGTGTCCAGTGCGTCCGAAATTAAGTGGTCGAACAGGGTGTCCAGGACGATTTCTGAAGGAAGAAACCGAAGGTGGTTGGCAATGTAGAAAGAATTGAGCGATGGCAAGAAATCCAGGACTGGAAATAGCACTCCAAGGAGCGATGGAATGAAACCTTCCCAAATGAGAGGGGTTCTGTCTGGGGGTTCCATCGCAAGGGGTCGAATAGTAACTGAAAACGATCGAACATGGGAACGCAGGCGGTGTTCACTCTTCAAAGCCTGATAAAACGCCTCCAGAGTGCGAGTATGAGATTTTTCGATGTCCTCCCCGTAGGACTCCTCTATGGTCCTCCAGTGGCTCCTTGACATATCCCTTGTAACGCAGCCCTTATCGAAGTCGATGTCGATGGTAAATGTAGAAGAAGCAAAGAGGTATTTTTGGCAGCAGTCGGTGAAGACGCTATTCACCAAGCAACAGTTAAGCAAGAAAAGACGTTCATTTCTGTTGAAATCGACAATCCTATGGAATATTTCGGCTGGAAACGACATTTAATTGCTGTTCGAGCGCAATTTGGAGGAAATGATTTGGAGATGGTGGTCAGGAACAACCCGTGGACGGTGGCTTTCTATCGATCAATCAATCACCTTGCCCTCGACCACGGGTCCACGATCTGTCCTAGCCGCCCTCAAAACGCTGTCGACTCGCTCGATGTCGCCGTTGGAGCCTACTACAAAATGGATTCCTGAACTCGGACTGCTCCACGGTGCTTGACGTCACTTCTATGGCCTAAGCGCTGAGGAGCATAAATATCCGACAGTCTCCCTTGTCTCCAGTAACAAAAATGCCAACAACCCGCCATCAAGCTGCTGTCCAGGAAGGTAGGATTAAGGAGGAGAAAGCTTCTGTACCCAAGAAGAGAGCGTGGAAAGACAGCAAACCTGCGCCTCCCAACAAGAAGCGCGAAACGGCTGCAGGCGAGGAGAGGCCTCGAAGGCCCGCACCTAGAAAAGAACAGGTCAAAAAGACGGCTTCACACAAACTTAGGTCTAAGGGTGCTCGGGGGGATAAAGGACAGGGCAATGTGGAAGAAGGAAATCAAGCCCATCAAGGACGGGATGGGGCATACAAAATCGGTACGTTTATCTCTATTCAATGTTCTGGATGTCCTGTTAAGCCATGTATCAAGGTACTATTGAAAGAGGACATATCTACTTCTTCTACCGTCCAAAGGTTCAGTTAGAAGAAGCACATTCCATCGACGAAGTCCGCAACTTCCACATTCTGCTCATCCCCCGTCCTCCTGCCTATGCCGCAGAGGATCAGGATCCGCCTGCTGCGAAGTCGGATCCTTCCATGTCGGAAGAGGCAGAGATGAAGGTTCTCGCCCCTGGTGTAGATGCCGTCCCTGCTCCTGTGACGGGGCGGACGTCTAAACAACACTATCGCCTGCTTTCCATAGGAAAGAAGAAGCTGCCTGATCCTGAAGGGTCTGGAACAGGCCACCGCAAAGAAACCTTTTGGGCAACGGTTACTAGCATTGGTGGTAATCTTCACGAATTGACAGAGGGCTTGGGCCCCAAGTCCTACGAAACCAAAACTCGAGGTCAGTTATTTCAGACTCCAGCACGTTCTGGGATTGGTGATTGTAATGTGCTTTTCCAGGCACCAGACACGAAGCAGCAGCTCGTATAGTTGCTCGCGGTGGTTATGCGATTGTCAATTCAGATGCCAAGGTGCCGTCGCAACGGGAAACACACCTGGGTTATCATGTCTCCCACCCTTCGGCCTCTGAAATGGGTGATGTTCAAGCAGCATTGGGAGTTCACTCCTCCTCGTCCTTCGTGGTACAGGTCAAGAACCCACTCGCACCAAGCACTGACCCACGGATGACCCGTTCCAAACCAGCCGAGTATCCAGAGTGGATCATGGACAAGGTCTTTGGGAAGGGCGGAAAGCATGGACGCGAATCGTACGGCTTACGATTTGCGACCTGCGAAACGCCTGAGCTGTTGGATCATGTTGGAGCTCAGCTTCTCTTAATTGCGGCTCGCGAGGGAGAACAGGGGTTGGAAATAAGTCTTGGTGATGGACGCGGCAAAGGTATGACTCTTACTTTCGGGTCATCGGAATGGGCATTAATGCACGGCTGACACTGCGAAGCTCTCGCGGAAACTGAGAACGAGGAATCCAAGATTGCCATTGATGAAACTTTCAAGGAGATCGGGCTCGATCCTAATATTTTTACGAAAGAGACTTTGGACGGCGAATGGGCATGATACCGCGTATATCTTGAATCACGATATGTACTATAGGACTTGTCAGTTACAGCTACCGGCAAAATTCTAGTCCCTTTTCGACTTTTGAGTTACTGCGCCCTTCCAATGAACCTCGACCTTACTCTGCCTTCAGTTTCTATGAGCTCTTCTCACGTCCCCACAGACTTCCCTACGTCATGCCACTTAGATGGGTGGAGTTACATAACATGGCGGACGTATCTACAAAATCGAAAAGGGACTAGAATTTTGCCGGTAGCTGTAACGTTAAACGTTAAATGCTTCATGACATCTTTTGGCAGGAAGACAAAGTGCACTATTTATTATGTATGTCTTATGTATGTACTAACCCTGCGTGACCCTGCTTTCCCCCGGCCGACGCGTGCGGTGTATCTATTTCCTGAGACCGTTACCATGCTCTGCCATTATTTGCAAGCTGGCTTTGCGAGCAGTACATAGTCTGCTCCTTCAAAGTTGGCTGTCACAGACTCTGACGTCCGATTTGTCACGATCAACACGTCAGACAAAGGGCGGCGCCCGTTCAACCGAATTGCGGGGTCAATCAGGGGCAATAACAAGGCAATAGTAACCGGCGTTGGGCAATTGGACCATCGGAACTTGATCTAAATGCATCCACCATTTCACTGTTTCTTCACGGTGTGTGCTGCATAATGGAGTCTATCTACCTGCTGGCTTTATCGTTTCTCCTGGTCGTAGTTTGTCAGAGAATACTGTCGTACTGGAAGGCACTCAAGTCAATCAAGTGAGTAAATCTATGATAGTGCAAGCAACAATCCAGTCTCAACATAGTGTTGCATCTCAAACGCCTGAAGCCACCACCCAGGTCCTCGCCTAGCGTTCTCCACGAGCTCGCTCCTGGGCAGCATAGTTATACCTTCTATACCTGGAGTTGCTGCAGGTCCCAATCACTTGTTCAAGGACAAGTTCAAGCGTATGTCTCGGGCCAACGCTGTGAATCCTTTTTGGAGTTCAAGACGGTTGATAATTGAATTACCATATAGACTTCGAATATTATGGATGGGATGGCTATGCCGAGGTGCGTTGAAAAGTCCACGACTACTATGCTCAATCAATTAAAAGACAACTTCAGATTGCATGGCTGGGCACGACAGAGGTCACCTACGTCCTCGCGGACGCTGCTGCCATCAAGGTGTGTCATGGAGAGATAAGGCTTTTCCAGCGAATTCAAACTCACTCAAGGAGCTGTAGGAAGTAATGTCCTCCAGGGCCCGGTTCCCAAAGCCCACCGAGCTTTATGGGGCGTTGTCTATCTACGGTGACAATATACTTACAACAGAGGGCGAGCAATGGAAGAAATACAAGAAACTTACTGCTCCAGCTTTCTCGGATGTGAGTTGACATGTACCTGTTCATTTTCCCGTTTTCTGACATGTTTATTAGAAAAACAACAAGCTAGTGTGGACGGAAACCGTCAGGGTTATAGCCGATCTCTTTGAAGATGTGTGGGCAGATCGAGACACAGTGGAGGTTGATCACTGTCTCGACCTCACGCTTCCAGTGAGTATCTCCTGTAAATCGAAAAGGAATATGGTCTGACATTCGGACAGATAGCACTTTATATCCTCAGTGCTGCAGGTTCGTGGTGCCCCTTCCCCCCTCAACCGGCGTCTTTCTCACGTTTCCCTAGTGTTTGGAAATCGGGTATCATGGAAAGAAGACAGCATCCGGAACCCAGGACATACCCTTACGTTTAAGGAGGCCCTACACAATGCCTCGGTCAACTTGATTCTCCGGGTAGCGGTGCCAAGCTGGGCAATGGGCCTTACCGAACGTACGAGAGAAGCTCGCATCGCATTTGAAGAATTGGGGGTATGTCTGGCATCATCGCACTCGCTCCATTAGCAATATGACTAACCGAAGTCTTCGCACTATCAGACGTACATGAGGGAAATGCTTCAAGAGAGAATTAGTTCGCCGAATGCTGATCACCACGACTTGTTCAGCATCCTTCTGGCGTCAAACACTGGAGACACGAAGGATGAGCGACTCGATGATGATGAGATACTTGGTAACCACGGGTACACATCTCCTTGTATGGCATTCGCTCACCGCCTTTGTAGGCAACACATTCATTTTCCTTGTTGCAGGACACGAGGTTAGCAGCGCATCATATCATTCATTTGGTAGGGAATTAATTGAAACAGACGACTGCTCATACTCTGTGTTTCACGTTTGCCCTCTTGGCTCTCTATGAAGAAGAACAAGAGAAGCTGTATCAACATATCAAATCCGTCTTGCCGGATGGTCGGACTCCCGTAAGCTCATTTGAATTCAATGTGACGTCTTTCACTAACAATCTACAGACATTCGACGAGATGCCTTTATTTACGCGTTCCTTGGCGTAAGTACCCCATGATACTATACATAATTCTGGATGGATTTACAAAACCCAAACAGTGTTTTATACGAGACACTTCGTTTATTCCCTGCAGTATGTGCTGGACACTACTCATGGCATCGTTTGTGCCCATCTTATCATCTCTAGGTTACTGGTATTCCGAAATACGTTGCCGAAGACACCACCATAACCTTAGGAAACCAGTCTGGACAAACTACGATTGTGCCTCTTCCAAAGGGTGCCTACATCACTATTGATACTCCAGGCCTTCATTACAATCGTGCGTCGAGCATGCTACATTAATTATCCCTGCTAAGCCTTGGCAATGTTCGTGAACAGCGCGTTATTGGAAGGATCCCCACGCCTTCAGACCCGACCGCTTCATAGGGGACTGGCCTCGAGACGCGTTTTTGCCATTCAGTGCAGGTGAGTCCACCTTGGTGTCTCCGTGGCGGCTTCCTAATGTCTGCCTGAAGGCCCTCGTGCATGCCTTGGACGAAGGTGAGTGCTATCAATTACTCACATCCTACCAAGCTCTATTTCAGTGAGTTTTGTAAGTACTGATGAGGCACATTTTCAGATTCTTTGAGACGGAAGGAATTGCAGCGTTGACTATGATCATGTCGAGATATAAAGTCGCTGTCAAGGAGGAACCCCAATTCGCTTCGGAAACGTTCGAACAACGCAAGGAGCGAATTTTGGCAAATAAGCCTGGTGTGACATTAACGTATGTGGCTAATAAAGCAATGAACGAACTGTGCAAATAACGTCTTGTTGACCCTGAACAGGCCGATACGTGTCCCGTTGGTTTTTACTAGACGTGATTAGGACTGTTCTAATATACATATATGAATGGAGTCTAACGAGTTATTACACACTGTCTTGACTACGTCCAGAGCCTGTCTGACGTATTTCGCTCGCGTTCGAGTCGCGTTTAAATTACTTACGCGAGGGAACAAGCGCAAATGGAAAATTTGATGGGATCACCACTTTTATCCTCTATCCCCATTTCGCATGCATCCCGTCTATTAGGCACCACGAAACCAGCGAAACCAAAGAATTTCTATACTCAATGGATTTGGAGGGGATAAATGTGGACTCGGGAGGCCTATGGACGCCAAAATCCCCAGGCTGAGGGTACACACGCCGATTCACCTTAAATATTGGGCCGACTCTAGATTCCTGCGGCCCATGTACCTTGTCGGTGTATCCCTCTTTGCGGTCTGGTTATGTCGAAAAGTCCTCCAAATATGTTGAGCTATGGCACCCCGATGAAGTGAAGCTAAGCAGAACTATAACCCTCATTCATTCAACCCTGAAAGATTCATAGGAGACTGGCTTCGAGACGCATTCCTGCCATTTGGGGGAGGTTAGTCGAAATCTCATATCCAATCCTTTGTGAGTCCACGATCCTGACGTGCTCATAAGGCGCTCGTGCATGCGTAGGGAGAAAGTAAGGCCCGTCAAAGGGCTGAATTCCTTCTCCACCTCACGTTTCTTATTTATTGGGTTCGGTGAAACAGAAGCGACGGCAGCTTTGGCGATGTTCATCTATAGATTGGTAGTCAAAGAAGAACCTCAATTTGCTTCGGAAACATTTGAGCAGCGGAAGAAGCGAGTATTGGCCGCTACAGGAGGGGTCGACAAGGTGTGTGCGCAACACTGGTACTGCCCGTGGTTATGTTGACTGACTGAACTATTTCAGGCCTGTTCGTGTGCCGTTGGTATTCACAAGACGGGCTTGAGATTCCATTCATAATAAGTTCTTAATGTTATCACATTATTAATGTATCCATCGTGATCATTTGTTCATCATTCAACATATTAGCCCTATTCTATTGGCTAATGACTTAGGTGCGAATACCCCTACGTACTGCCTCCGGCGCTCATGGCTGTCTGACAGCTTGACATCCCAGTGCTGTTTCCTCGTCGTCTTGAGCGACCTTATCAAGAGTTAGCCGTAGCAACGGACAAGAGCGCAGCTAATTCTCTGGTAAAGTTTGTCGTGATGATCACAAAGAAGAACCGTCATTGCCTATGCCGAGCAACTCAAGCATTACTATATGACACACATAAGCGGAACAGCCAACTCTTGGCTTCTTCCCTTTCTCTCTTTTTTCTTTTTCTTTGTATCATAAGTGCAGTGCACTTTAAGACTGGATGTTATGATGCCTAGAGGGACTTTTTTCAGTTCTCAACCCGACTCGTCAGACATTTCAAGCAAGTTGTATCGGAGGGTTATTCGGACCACAATTCTTGCTCTATTTATCGGGAATGCTTTTGCTTCAAGTCACGGTGATGCTTCAAGCAGTACATCGGGTTTTACCCTGCCTATTCAAGTGAAGAGGGTTCCTAGGAAGCTCGCGAGGAGAGGAGAAGTGAGCGGGTCGATCGGATTAGGGAACAATGCCGACTTGTAAGTTGCTTTTACCCTCATTTTCAACATCCTAATGACAGAATACCGCTCTCACAGGCTGTACAACGTGCCAATAAAAGTGGGAAACACCGTCAGCGCTCTGCACCTAGGTAAGCGAGTTGACTCGGGGCACCATGAAGTCCATCACGGGTGTCGCTCAACATTACTCGAATCCCCATCACCCACGACAGACACAGGCTCGAGCGACCTCTGGATAATCTCAGACCAATGCCGCGACAACGCATGCGAAGGAACGACGGTTGAGCGGTACCCAAGGTCCTCGCTCCGATCGGCCGGCGCAGATGTCCAGATGTTTTACGGCGACTCGATGACGGGAACGTTTGCGTCTGGGCAGGTCGGGGTGGATACTGCCACTGTCGCGGGCGTCGCAATGGTTGACCAGCCGTTTGGGCTGATTAATGATACGAGCAATGCCGTTGTGCAATTTGGGACGTCGGGTATATTTGGCTTGGGCTTTCCGGCTGGGAGGTGAGTTGCGATATGCTTTATGATCGGGGACTGCGGTCGTCATGAAGGAGGGACTCAACGTTGCATTAGTAAAGTTCAGGAAGCATTGACGAACAAGAGGGTATGTGTTTGATATACCGTATGTGTTACTCTTTCTCATGCGTTTCCCTTTTAGACGGGCTCCCTGTTCCCTACCGACAATCTGATTCGCTCAACCTACACAGATGGACCCCTCTTGTCCAGGATAAGCATGACAAGACAATTAGAGATGCCCATGTTCACTGTACGTTCCCCCATCCTGCTTTCATTCCATGTCCACAACAATCCCTCCTTCAGGTTACTCTGCAACGTAGTACGATCGACATCGACGGCGAAGGTCTCCTCACGGTTGGCAAACTCCCGGATGGAATCGACAACTCGACTTTGACATGGGTTCCCGTTCGTCTTTATAATACTGCCGAAGGCGGATTGCGTCCCCCATCCTTTGCTCCAAATGAAGTCTACCCGTTGTAAGCCACAACGCACCCCATCTACTCGTCTCGGCATTGATCCATTGCCCTTAGCCGCTGGGAAATCGATATCGACGCTGTGTACCTCAACGGCAGACGATTGGCCGACTCTGCCATACCAACATCGAACGGTGTAGATGCAAGAAGGGCGTCTGCTCTCATTGACACAGTACGTTACCTCTTGGGAGTTCCTCTCCCCCAACACAAGTCTAAATGTACTGGTGGTGCAGGGCAACTCTATCCTTCGCGGTCCAGAAGACGTGGTCAACAACATCTTGACCACCGTTTCGCCTAGCTATAACCCCAACGACCCCGAATCTATTGCTTCGTTCCCGTGCGAGACTCCCCAGACACTGGCTTTTGAAATCGGCGGCAAGGTGATCTCCAACAGACTCTTCAAAACCCATCGCATACTCACATGTTACCCTTCTTTTATAATAGATCTTCCCGATAGATCCGCGAGACTTCATAGGGCAAATCGAATCGGACACACGCGCTGCCAATTGCGCGGCGGACAACATCGTCCCGACCGATCCCCCTGCCATCTCTGCGCTGTTCCGCTGGAGTCTCGGGACGCCTTTCTTCAGATCGTAAGCTTGCTTTTCCACTCCATGATCTCAAAAGAGAATTGGTGTATTAATGGGATTTGCAGGAACCTCGTCGCATTCCACTACGGCAATCTGACCCACCCTTCCGTCGATCCTCCTCGTATCGGGATACGCTCCAACGTCCCCGCGAACGCGAACGAGCTGCTCCGACAGGCCGTCCAAGATGCAAGAAACAACGGCGGAAACTTTGAGCAAACCCTAGAGCTCCCTCCAACAGAGCAAGTTGCGACCGAAGTCCCTCTCACCATCTCCTCCGTCCTCCACAACTGGCCTGCAACAACCTACACACTCTCACTAGGCGCGACCCCGATCGGAGGGGACCCTGCCAATCCTACTAACAACCCCGGCGCCGTGGACACTGATAGAGACTCTGGCGCTCCCTCTCTAATTGCTAACAGCATTTTTTTTGGTTCTGGACGAACATCGGATCGAGCCCATGTATGGGCGTTCCATTCGTTTTTGGTCGTTGTGGGTTGGTTATTTTGTATCTAATAATGTGTAGAGATATATTAAGCAATACCCTACGCAACATTTTGGACTCTTTATGAGATATTAATCCTTTAGACGTCCATTCGGGACGTGTAGCATACATGTTGAATGCAAGTGTTATAAATTATATGTAACCTCGGGCCCAAAGAAGCGGTAGTTAGGCCATAGGCCACTCGTCAAATGAGCCTTGGCTGAACCTGAAGAAACTGATATTTCCAGAATCGACAGCGGCGATGAGGACCATCTTCTTTCCCGACTTGAGCACCATAAACGGGTTGGGACGTCTCGGTTTGCTGTCATTAGCAGAGCCCCGTGGACCTGATTGGGGCGGAGAGAAGAACCAAGGGAACAGGCGTTGTATCAAGGAGGGAGGTGTGGATGCTGGCGCAGGCGCAGGTTCGGAAGGTTCTGTGGTAGTAGCAGGTTGGGCGGGAGCGGGTTTACCTTGGGTAGGATTGTACCGCTGTCGAGGGACCGGAGGCGGCAGCTCAGGTGAGACATCGAATAGAGCTGTCAGTTCGTCCAGACTGGGCATTGGTGTCGTCCTTGCACTGTGATAGTCAACGTTCAGCTTTGTTTCGTAGAAGTGAAATTGCAAGAACTCGAAGTAGACGTACTTGACGACTACCATTTGGAAATCTGGAGGAGTGGGACTTGACTTTTTGAACGGAGTTGAGGGTTTGTAGATGTTGAAGAAGATCTTGTAGGGACTGGAGTCGGGGATCGGTTTGTTGATTTTGAGGGGTATTGAATGGCCTGAAGACATGAAGCGAAGTGACCGGAATATGTGGCCTGGAATCAAGAATAGATTAGACAAGGTCTAAAGCAGAATGGAGGTTGGGCACCATAATTCTTGTCGGCCCGACGCAGGCAGCTGAAGTTGAGAGGATGCCACCAGTCGATGCGGTTGAAGACTTTCGATACCAAACGTAGGCATATGTTGAAAATGTTTTGGAAACGTTGGGCTATTGTCGTTCGTGATGGCTCGTCAGTCGATTCTGGAGGCACAGGGTAATATGGAGTAGGTGGGTTTGTCCGAGTTACTACGTATCCTAAGCGCTTAAGGTATGCGTAGACCTGGACACAACATTCAGAATATGACTCGTAACATATCATACAAAACGCACCTGGAATTTCTCCGATGTCAGATCTTCCCGCCCAATCATCTCTGCATATGCCTGCTGAACCGTCATCGGTGCCCCAAGAACATTCTCCAGCCCTTCCTCTTTCGAGATATCTTTAAGGTTGTCGACAGCTTTCCAACAGAACAAGGTGCCCCGTTCGATGAGATAGATGGCTTCTTCTGGAAGAAGTTCGAGTCGCTTTTGCACTTTCTCGATGCCGTCTTCGTTGATAACAGTTCGAGGTGCTGAGTGGCCCATTGAAGCGAAGTGGATGCCTCTAGATACCGTCACTTCTGCACGAGCGAGAGAGGAATGCCAGACGGCATAGCTTATTGCTTTGCTGATGGAAACAACAGAGCCATAAGTTCCTGTGGGACTAGAGTCAACAACGCGACACAATACCTAGAAGTGGTTCGTGTAGCTTTCAAAGTCTCGAACATCGCATTTCTTGACCTATCCAGTACATGCATTTGGAGATTTGACCCGCCACCTGCTCGAGGTTCATATTCTTTTTCACCGCGCTTTGGGATCACTGGACGTTGAGCTGCTGGTCTTCCCTCTAGGAAATAAGCAAAAGAGGGTCAATGCATAAGATTTGGTATGCGCGTACAGGAGCTTCGTCCAGTCCAATCCACCATCCTCTTCGTCGGACGACTGCTCATTTTCGTCTGGAGGAACGTCCGGTGCTGCTTTTGGCGCTGCATCTGGGAATTCTAGTGATTCGTCCATCGTGTTCCAACGAGCTGAACTGTTTAGCGTATCTATAAGTTTTTTGTGCGTCGTATTGTGGAACGAGCACTTACATGGACCCCGGTCAATATCTAGCTTGAAGGCTATCACAGGAAAAGGTGGAAGACGATGATGATTGGCTACAGCCAACGGCATCTCGGGAACGGCCGACTGATCCGAATGTCCGTGACGCGAACAATCCATGAATCCATGGGTTTTCCGAGTCTGCCTCTGCCTTGAACCATATCCCTCGTCTGAATTCACGGTTTCCTAGAGTTCAAGAGGGTCCTTGAAATGTCAGAGAAGACTACACCCACGTTTTTCCAGTCTTTACTGGTCAGTTACACCCATTTGACTCTAAATTCAAGTATTTCTAACCAATAGATACACCTTATACTTTCTCAAGGCAGGTGGTGTTGCAGGAACCTCAGTAGACCTGCTTTTCTTTCCTATAGACACCGTAAAAACCAGACTACAATCTCCACAAGGTTTTTTACGTGCAGGTGGATTCAAAGGGGTATATAAAGGTGTAGGAAGTGTAGTTGTGGGCAGCGCGCCGGGTGGTACGTCCCATTTACTCAATTCATGAGCGACCAATGAGTTGATCTTGAACGAAGCCGCCGCATTCTTCGCAACATACGACACAATGAAATCCGTCCTCCCATTCCGCGACAACCTGGCACCCTTGAACCACATGCTCTCCGCATCCACGGGCGAAGTTGTACGGACTGTTCCTGTTACATCCATTGTACCGTCAACCAAGCTGAAGGATCTCCCCTTTTTGTTTGCTTTATGGTGCTATGTGCTACTATGCTCTGCATTTGCTCTATACTGTTCTCTGCTTTGCTATTATATGTCCGCTTGACATAGGCGGCATGTTTAATTCGCGTACCAACGGAGGTTATCAAGACGCGCATGCAAACTTCAAGTTATGGAGCTTTGGGTCAGTCCTCGTGGGCATCTGCCAAGCTCGTCCTCTCCCAGCACGGTATCAAGGGCTTCTACCAAGGGTTTGGAATTACGGTGATGCGGGAGGTAAGTTTCGGTCTTTTCCAATGTACTACCCGACAAACTTCATAACAATCCTTCGCGATTCGTATAGATCCCATTCACCTCGATCCAATTCCCTCTCTACGAATTCTTCAAATCCACGCTGTCCAAGGAACTGGATAAACAACCTCTTCCGGCGTATGAAGCTGCACTGTGTGGAAGTCTAGCAGGAGGCATCGCGGCAGCTCTCACAACTCCGCTTGACGTTCTAAAAACTAGGGTAATGTTGGATATAAGAGTGCGTTAACATTCCTTTGCTACGTTCTGCGATAACACGGCCAACGTTAACTAACATTTTATAGGACTCCTCAATAAAACAGCGACCATCATTATCAACCCGTTTTCGGACAATCTACACAACAGAAGGCTGGCGCGCCCTGTTCTCTGGTGTGGTACCACGGACACTTTGGATATCTGCCGGTGGTGCCGTCTTCTTAGGAATGTACGAACTGACTATCAACAACGTTACCCGTGTCTAAATGTTAGAATGTTTCTATCTGGTGTTATATATGTAACCCATCCATTGACATGCTATTCTGCTATCGTATAGAAATTTAATCACTGATATTAGAAGAATATGTCACTGTAAAGAATGTGTTCGACAGCAACAAAGAAGTCAATCCGCAAGATGAAGACCCGGGAACTCAACAGAACTAAAAGGCTACTTATGTAGCATTCGATGGCCCAAGTTTTAATATCACTCTCTTCACTTTCATCTGTTCCTGGCCAGCCGGAGCCAGAGCTATCGGATGAGCATCGTTCTCATCCGAAGAGCTCGAAGTCGAGGATGTCTCAACGGGCTTGATAGGTACAGCCGCACCCCCACTCTTTCGTCCCTTGGGCGGTTTCGGCTTAGAATTGGGGCTGGCCTTTGGTGGGGGTGTAGCTGCAGGCACAGGCGTTGACGCCTTCTTCGATCTATCCCGCAGAGTCATGGACTTGACAGGAGGTGGGGATCGGAGAGTAGCGAGAACGCCTGCAGCTGTCGAATCCAGAGGTGCGAGGACGGATAACGTCTGTTCGATCCATAATCGAGTCGAACCTGGTGCAGGCAAGGATGGTCGACCGCCTCTTCTTTTCTTCGTAGCTTTCTCGAGCTATAGAATATACCGACAATTAACCATGTTTTATAGTGAATAGATCAAAGGCAGGCTTACCTCAACCAAGTTTCCTTTACTCCACCAACTGCGGTCCACTTCCACTCCTTCAGGAAGATCAGTAAGACCGGTAAAATGGGCCATAGCACCACTCGTGAGCGCTCGATCGCTATATCCTCCCTCCAGAACACTGATGAGACGACCTTCAGCATACTTGTCGCTCAAAGCGCACGCGTCTCGAGCGAATTGGTAGTAGAACCCTGTTGGTACTTTGCGGTTATGCCTCGACATGGATTCGTATTCGTGTTCGCAGGCATCCATTCCGCAGCTGAACCACACATCAGTGTTAAAGATAGGCAAAGAGGGTGAGGGCGCGAACCTGATGAAAATCATCGTGTCCTTTCCTGGTCCCCCAGTCGCATCAAAGAACTCTTCCGCTTTGTGGAAGACTCTAGTATAGTGCTTGTCATATAGCTCCGTCCAGAAATGTTCCTCAGAGGTATAACTTTGCAAATGGACATTCTCGATATGTTGTCCGTGTGCTCCGTGCAAAGACACTGAAGCAGCTTGGACAAGCTCCGGTTTTCCGTCCTAACGATCGACCAATCAACCTCAATCCAAGATTCAAAATAGAATGAAAGGAAGAGATAGGCTAACTTCACAAGGATATGAGAGGATGTCATGTGTTGATCCATAAAAGATCTGAGCGCCAGGCTTTGCATAAGGTGCGCCGGCCTCTTGTTCCAGTTTCTGACGGTAGGTTTCTTCGTTCACCTGCCATACAATGGACTGGGTTCCATTACCTGCACGAATATCAGAAATCGATACGTCTATTGCTAAATTCCCCTTCCTCACCATGATGCAGGTCAATGTCGAATATGACTATCCGGTTGATGCCGTGCTTCAAATGGGCTATGCGAATGAGGAAGGGAAACTTAAAGTTAGCCCAATTCCAAGCTAAGGCACAGGGGTAACTTACCATGAGCAGCAGCGACAGCAACGTTATTGACAAAACAGAATCCCGAAGGCGCGTCTTCTCCACAATGGTGTCCCGGCGGTCGGATTGCAACAAAGGCTCTATGTATCCTCTCGGAGGAGTCGTTCTTCTGGTCTTCTCCTCGAGTGGCGCGAATGACGGTATCTACAGCTTCACAAGTCGTCCCAAGAGCACCCTCAATAGCTGTTATCGATTCCGGACAGACTATACAGGCAATAAACATCACTCTCCACTTAACTGCCGGAACGCGTTGGAGGAACTTACGATACAGATCCCCTTGAGAATAACCTTCCGGAATTTCCGACTCGCCTTTGGCAATCTTCTTCGTACTCTCCTTTGCCCATTTCTTCAGCGATTCTAGGTAGACGTCGCCATCAATATCGCCATGGATGAACTTGACCGCAGGATTATTCAAGAGGTCTACTGTAGCTTGGCTTTGAATGATTGAGATCTTTGAAGACGAGGAGGACTGTTCGATCTTCAGCCTACCCAACGCCGCTGTAAGCTCGTCCTGGGGCTCTGTCACGCTAGGGGTAGCACCAGCACCTTCCGGGGTGTTGGTATTGGAAGTAGAAGAGTCAGGAAGAAGTTCTTCCAAGTGGGCTATGGCTCCTGCTAATCCAATATTCACAGCCCGCAGACGTTCAGGACGTTCTACAATGTTGGAAAGGTCTTGGTTTCTTATATAGCAGTGCTGAAGACATGCATTCTGTAAGAAGATCCCCGAGCGTTTAGGCCTCATTGCTTCCTTTGAACTTTCTTCCACCAATTCTCGACTCGTTGGCTTCTATGGTTTCTGCAAAGTATCAAATATCCTGCGAATATATATATATAACGCCGAACCTGTTAATTCGTTAGTTTCTAAGAGATTTTAACGGCAGAAGAGGGAGGACAACAAGGGCGTTGGATGTCCTGGAAACGTTGAGTTGAATTCACAATGAGATCAATTGCCTCCGTTCTCCAAGCACGTGAAACCTAAATGAACATTAGGGCAGGCTTGATCGCGTTTGATTACACCGAAATCCCATTAAAACCGCGAAGAAATAATACAGGAGATGTGTTACATGTAGTATAGAAATATTACATATGAGTCCCGAATAACAAAAGGAAAAAAGAAAAGCACTAAATTAAAGAGACTTCAATCGATTAACAAGGATAGCCCATTCCATGATCGTGATACCCATCTTCAAAGCTTCCTCTCGTAGCTCTCTATCTCGAGTGTCAGGATCGAGCTCCAACAGAGCCTGCAAGTGCTCTTTAGTGTTGATTCCCAATTTCGCCAACGCTGGAGTGAGATGGAGCAGCGAAGGTCGACAGGAATTAAGGATCTGCTCCAATCCAGAATACGGCGTCGACTGAGACGAAATTGAGGACTTAATGGTGCTGATGATCGACCCATCCCGCGTAGGATGGAAGGATGGTATGGGCAACCGAGGGTCGATCGGCGTCGACACCATGGGATCTGTCTTCAAGCGGGGCAGCTTTGGGGGTTTAGGAGGCGGTGTCGGTGGGTATTGGCTGTTCGATTGGAACTCGCTCGAAGAAGTTGAGGAGGCTGATGAAGACGACGAGGTAGACGGCGGTTGTGGCGATGGCGGATGTCGGAGCGCGTCAACCACGGAGCTTGGAAGGAATTGGCTTGGACGAATCCACGAAGGTGCACCTCTGGATTGTTCGGGGAATTCGCTAGGCTGAACTCGTGTTCTGGATGAAGAGTCCTGTATCACGGATTTCAACGTCAGCTCTGATAACGAGATCCAAAAATATCACGTACCTCAGGTGTCAAAACTCTCACGCTTCCAGGACTAGGAGGCGTAATATTCAGTGTCCTCGACAGATTTCCGTGCGGTTGCCTTGTAGAAGGCTCCCCAGCCCCAAATGTATCCAATTCACTCTTCGCATGCTCCAGCAACTCAGGCCCCACGCCCCCATGAACATAGTAAATACTCATCCGCTCGACGTCATTGCTCGCCTCATGCGCAACCTGCTCTCTCCAAGTTGATATCGTCACAGTCTTATCGGGGGTGCTTTCGATCACCTCCCGAGTAACCTCCTCAAAGTCGAGCCCTGTCTTCGGAGGCTTCATTTCATTGCTCCTTGTCGATGCGTTCCGATTAACCTTGGCAGGCGGTAACGTCTTCGAAAGGATGAACGGCGGGCTCGAATTCGAACCCTGACCCGGTCGCTTAGACTTTGGCGGAGTAGTATTTCCCACCCGGCCAATGGTGAGGTTTTCGCGTGTTCCAGATGCGTCCTTGGTACGGTTCAAGCTAACATCCAGCTCCCCATACTTCCCGAACAATTTTCCCATCTCTTGCATGTAGGCTTGGTATTCCGCGTAGTCGGCCGTAGGGTCTTGTTTGACTTTTCCTTTTGAGCGAGAGCTGTTTGAAGCTGTGCCATTGCCAGGGCGTGGTGGGCTAGCCTTAGGTCCTGTGCTTGAGCCTGAGCGTGCATTGGCATACGCAGGCGTCGAGGCGAGTGGCACGGGTGACGCGTGGAGTGGACCTCCGAAGAAGGTATCCATTGAGCTTATTGGTGGTCCGCGAGGAGAGGTTGGTATGGTTGAAGGTTGAGGTCGGTACTTTCGAACACGGTCGTCTGGCATGGAGTACGTTCCGAACTGGGTCTGAGTCGTTGCATCGAAATCGTCGTCCAGGGGTGGCGACGTCTGAGGTGTCCGTGGTCGTTTTACTAGGTGCTTCCCGGTCCCACTAGGATTAGGTACGAGGTAGAAGACCCCTGACTCTACAACATGCCCCCATTCCATTAGTTTACTTACTTGCAAGGAGGTCGTAAGGAGCTCACCACTTTTATAAGCCGGAGGTGACATAGCACGCGGTGCCCAAGAAGCGTCTATCCTTTCAATATCCCTGGGGAATGGCTTGGATATGACGGGGCGCGCTCTCTGGCGTTGGCGTTTTCGAGGAAAGTGGGGGAGAGGAAGTCCGCAAAGCATCCCACCCTATGCCGAAGGCATAAAACCAGAAGACACCGGGAAAAAGTGACAGTCCTCAATGATATCAGGGGCTGGAGTACACGAGGCTTCATCGTGTTCCATCAGGTTTTATTGTTCACTTCTTTCGTGCGGCACTCCCTCCACGTGTTGGCCCCCTTGTTTTGTGACCGGTGAGCTTTGAAAGAGAAAGGGATATCGGTAGTGGCTCTTATGTATCGAGTGAAAGTGACAACGAAAAGGAGGTTGCTAGGAGTGGCATGGCAGCGGTCTGTCTGGGCGAAAGGAGAATCGGGGATGCGATAGCCCCATACGTTGTGACTTGGAAGGCCCACTGATTATCGATCGCAAACATGAGGCGTTCGAAACCCCTTTTGGATGCATGAGATTCCATTTTTATATGTATCTGTAGGCGAAGAACCCAATTGTCTTAACGTCAGGGCGAATGCTTTCTGGGAGGGACCAAGTGTATGAGTGGATGGAAGCGGCAGGGCCAAGACCCAAGAGCAGCTAAGCCCACCAGTTTCGTCCTGCGGGCTTCCCAGGGCCATGGTACAGGAAGAACCTTGGTTTGAGGTATTATTTCCTCTCGAGTGGTCGCCCTGTATGGGCGCTTAGAAACTCGAGAGGATGTTGAAGGAGACAGGAACGGCGGTACCGATGGTTAATACCGCCGTAGTATTGTTCCGGCGTCGGTGCACAGCTGGCATGCCGTCGCAGATCGAACTCCGACTCGTCTTTTGCTCCGGACCTTCGACTTCAAGTTGCCTGCCTGGGTCGTCTCCAAGCTAATGCGATACCCAAGGGTCACACAGGAGACTAAAAAAAACTTCCAGGTGTTCCCCAGAAGCAGAACTTGGGCTTCTCATGGCATGATTCAGAAATGGAGTCGGGACCGCATATGGCTGGCTACTCACACCACAAGAACTAGGCGTTCAGGCTTAGTCCACCTGTATCCAAGACACTCGTTGTTATCTGGCATGGTCTATTTCAGACTATCGATCGATTCGTCCTTCGATGTGTTCTCTACATACTCTTCTCTGCATGGAGAATGGAGATCCAATGTTTCACTGCCGAGCTCGAATGAAGAAAGAAGGACTTTAACACATTGTGGGGCCAATCCTGATCCCTCAGCATCCCTTCCTTCTGCTGTCTCATTGACCTTTCTTGCTCGTGCGACTCAGTTGAATCAACAAATTCTGTCTGGAGAGTCACGATGAAGAATCGGCCTCTTAATGCTCTATCTCAACTGGCTGTCGTTCTTCTCGGTTTCGCCCTGGTAGTGCTCCCGGTGAGCTCTAAACTTGCAGCGTGGGGCCCAGGTACAATTATAATCATACTCCATGTATATGGCAAAGCTGATACAAAAGGTCTGGTAGGGATGTACTGTGGAAAGGGCAACGTAAACGGGGTCGACGATAATGATACAGACGCTACTGCCGAACCTATGTCCAACGTAAGGATTGTCGTATCTTCTCTGGTCCTAATTGATGCCTTATATTCTTGATAGTTGAGCAAAGACGCCTGGTGGTTCCGCCGTCATAATCGCGTATGTATAGTTTCTCATCCTCTCATTACTACAAGAAGTTGAGACCAAATGTGGATTTTACAGTGCGATCAATTCCCTCCGCCGGATAACGAGTTTCTTGTCTTGTAAGTCAATAACCCTTTCGGCTTTCGATAGACTGTGGATGTAATCAACATCCCTTGTCAGACCTTCGGGAGGCTCTATTACTCTAGAGCTAGGTTCAAAGAGAAGGTTCACAACCCGTGCTCAAGATCCTATTCTCGGAGAATACCCTCATGGAAGGGATTGGCTGGCTCCTGGCTCGCGCGGACCAGGATATTGCTGGGAAGAACCTGAAAGTGTGTTATCCTCACTCCCTATCTCTTCGTTAAATTTATCAACTCGCGTTACCTTTTGTGTAATCAGTTGGTGCTTCTTCTGAGGAAGAGGTGTCTGGAACGGCTCTGGCGATCTCCTATGCTCAAGGAACTCAAATCAAGGCGGAGAATTTGGCCGTGTTTAGCGTTGCGTATCAGTACGTTTCTTCGCAATCCGTTGGCTAGCCCGTCTTAATGGGTCTTCACGCCAGCTCTCCATGGCGTCGCCTTGTTACCTACCAGATTCCTCGACTGCCTAAATGTCCCGCCGCTGGGTGCACATGCATCGTGAGTCGACTGGTATATATTGTCCTTTATGCAACCTCACTAACCATGACTTTCATTGGCGTTGTGATATGGCAGTGGACATGGGTAAGTTGTTCCGTTACCTTCTTTCCTTTTCCACATCCCTGACTATCCTATCATTTAGATTCCGGGGAGTTGCTCTCCAAAGGAAATGTACATGACCACATTCAAGTGCAGGACAGAGAATTACCCCGGATCTGCAGCGGTCAATGTTCTCAAGGCGAAGCCTCCCGTATGGTGTGACGGAGATACTAGCAATTGTGTCAAGGGTTCCAAGCAGGTGTGTACTCTTCCTTCGAGTCGTCTCGATGCTCCCTCCTCTAACTGGGACGTGTTTCCTTGTTTGTGATTTAGCCGATATTCTGGGCTCAGTCAGATGGCAATAACGTGGAAGTATCCGGGAATAACCGGCCGGGGTACAGTCAGAAGATGGGCTTTGCGGATGGTATGTATCTCCCTTTCCTCTTGTGATGTATTGTTGAAGGGATTTCTGATTATCGGCATATCATAGGCGCCCAGCACGATATAATCAGCGGTCTCAAGTAGAAGGACAAAATCGGCTTCCCTTGTTGTTCATTCTTTTGGTTTCTGTTATTTCTTGTAATTCGTTATATTGGGTCTGCCTCGTCTCTTGTACTCAGTTGGTGGGACGGTCGAATTTCAGAATTTGTGTAATATCATAGCCAAATGATTAACGGTGTTAACCATTCAGTTAATATACAGCACCCCTGTGACCCTCATGTACCTACAAGAAAGGCCCGCCGGTTTCTAGTATGAGTTGGATGATTCACTAGGGACATAGCCTTATCAGTCTTCGGGTTGTGCACAGGTATGCGCAGGCTAAGATAGACTCCAGACACAAGTCAAAGCTGCTGCGGAATGCGATGTACCTTATCACGTATCTTGGAGGTTGGACAAAACAAAACTTTGGGCAGTCACTTTTTATTATAGGTACACGAGACAACAAAATAGCTAACATATAGGCAACTCAATGAGAAATTACCGCCCTCATTGAATTGGATTGGCGCTGAAGATGGCAAATTATAGATGCCATGTCTGTCTGAGAGCGTAATAGCTAACTGGTTCCTTTGCGTCCTCTGCATTTCCGCCAAATTTCGAAGTCGGATATGTGCCTGGGTCTGTACTACCTGGATTTGTCTCCCATCTGTCTGTTTCGGGAGGTTGGGCCCCCTCATAGACCCACCCTTATCTACATGGATTTTAAACTTCGCGAGGCTTCTCTTTTGACTCTTGTCTCCCAACCAATGTTCCAGATCCTTGCAATTGTCGGTTGTACATCTTCCTTCCAAGTCGCGATCGCTGGGAGCTGGCCAGACGGCAGGCATCGGGATCGGCACAATCAAACACAGCCACACACCCTCGGCATGACGAGTCGGCGCACCTCCGCGGAAAGACCGCCCGGCCTCCCGGGCGCCGCGAGCAAAAGGGCGCCGCTCTTGCTTTCTAGTTTTTCTCTGCTATCTCTAGGCCTGCGCACGGCCGTTGACGACAATAGGATATTCTGTGGATGTGTCAATGTATTGACATTGTCTAACGCCATTTACTCTTACTCTTAAACCAAGAGGAAACGCGCACTTTACCTGATGCTTTCAACTTCGCCGTCTAGCCCTTGAAACCTTCGCATGCTGGTCGACGCGGTTAAACCATGGTGATCATGAATATCCACACCGCTTGTACCGTAAGCCACTATACCACCCTGGACGGACTCTTACAAGGGCACCAGGGATGCGGGAGAGCAAGCATAAGACTGCAAGTAACTCAGTGTTCCAAATTCCACGGATTGAAGCTGATCAATAGTTCAGGTGGACAAATACTCTTGTCTTGCCTACTCGTGATCGACCCCACTAATTCGGACTGAACTGGCTGCATAATAGAGTGTCTTGGCTACTGCCTGGTACATTGTTTGGCTCCGCCCTGGTACTGAGTCTTCTGCACCCACACCCACACTTGCGCGCATTCTTGCTTTGTTCTTATTTTCATTTCTCAGCTCTCGTGCTTGACAGAAAATAGTCTATATGCAGCGTCTCGATTCTCAATTGCATCTAGCTCGTCCATTTCACATTCCAGAACACTTATGCATTCTTGTCGATATCGGTGGTCACCTCTCCGAGTCAACCTTGCTCCTCACCATGGCCTATTAAGCTATATACATGTACATATCCGGGCTCCTTGAAGTTTATGATCGAAACCCTTCACCCCCCGCTCTGCATCAAACAACTTATGGTGGAATGGAACGGTGGGGCACTAGCCATTAGCCAAGCCCCCGGACGTACCAAGCAATCTTAGCTCTGCGAATTGTTAGTGGGATTGGAAGGAGTTGGAGCAAGCCTCGCGAAGAGGTATTTAAAGCCCTTGTCTTGCAACGGGGTCTCGGACTCGCCCTCTCCTCTCCCTCCATTACAAATCCTTTTAGTATTTCAACTTTCTCTGTCTCAGTGGGCTGCCCTCGTGCTCACTTCTTAACCCATTCTGTCTGTTCAATGCGCCCGCTCGTTGTTTCACACCTCGCTTCCGAAAATCAAAAATCCAGCACCCAAACTTGGGAACGGCATCGCAAAAAAACCAAAAAGCCCATAACCAAGAAAAGACGTCTCTAGGATGTTGACCTTGGGATCATGCACAACTCACAAACTTGTCGTGGCGTGTATAACCCTTTGGTGGGCTGTGTCAATATCGATATCGCCTGTCGGTGTGCACGTCGCTGCATGGGGCCTGGGATGTACTGTGCGAAAGGCAACATCGAGGGCGTCAATGATAATAATACGAATGCAGCTGTCCAGCCTTTGTATCAGGTGCGTCTTCAGTCGTTTCTCTCTTTAGATACTATTCAATATTGAGAATTGTGATAGATGAACCAAAGCGATTGGTGGTTCCACCATTCCAACAGTGTATGTCTCTCGCTGTCGCTCAAAGTGTTCACTCTACTAATCTCTGAATGGATATTGTAGTGTGACCAGTTCCCACCTCCCGCAGGAGAGTTCCTAGAGTTGTACGTGTTCTTCCTTCCAGTACCCTCGTACATCGACGCTAATCCTAATCTTAATGGACAGACCTTCCGGCGGGTCAATAACCCTCGAACTGGCGGTTAACTATGCATTCACGACGCGCGCTATCCATCCTGTTGTGGGTACGTACCCGCACGGACGGGATACGCTCGACTCTGCCACTGGCCAGTCTGCAGATGGGTGCTGGTTTGATCCTAATTGTACGTTTCGCTTACTTTATATTGTTTTTCGTTTTCCCTGTTCCTTTTCTCTCTTGCGGATAGCTTTCGTTCGCTCTCATGTAAAGCTCCCCTGTCTCTTGTACAGAAGACCTCGCTACCTCTTGCGTATAGTCCTCTTTCTCGTTTTCACATACAAACCCCTCTTTCTCTCTCGCGTATATCTCAAACGGACGAACGGCTCACTGGTACCCTTTACGACACGTTATACACACAGTGCATACAAAGACGGAAGAAGAAGCGGCGGGCACGGCGCTTGCTATTCGTATACACCGAAGATTTCGAGCGCGAATTTGGTTGTGTTTAGTGTTGCACATAAGTGAGTCTTTTTATTCGTCTTTTGTCATCTTTCTGGTCATGAACCTCTTCACCCTCCTCTCTCAACTCTTACTTCCACTTCCTGTTCGTTTCCCTTTGTTTCTATTCTATCTCAACCGGATCTCAATCTGACGTGTGCCTGTACCCTTTCTATCTACTATTCAGTACACCGTGGCGCCGACTCGTAACCTATCAAATTCCTCGCCTGCCCAAGTGTCCCGAGTTGGGATGTTTATGCGCTGTGAGCTCCAGCTCTTACCATACCTCGATTAAATTGACGATCGATATCCTCTTCTTTTTGTCTTCTATAGTGGGGATGGGTGAGTCTTTTTCCTTCTCTCTCGCCGCTCAACCCCAACACTACCTCAAACTAACCAACCACGACCAGGTCCCATCCGGCTGTGGGCGCGAAGATATCTACATGACGCCCTTCAAATGCAAAGTGACCAACTGGCCCCCCTCAGCGGCTGTCACAGTCCTCAAAGCTAAACCCCCCATGTACTGTGCGGACGATCCCGCTGCGTGTGTTAAGGGGTCTAAGCAGGCGTGTTGCTGTTTTGCTTTTGTTTCCTTCTGAAGTTTTCGAAGTCCTGCTTCGTTTCGTTTCCGCAGTTGAGTTCCGAGTTTTGTTCTGTTTTATTTTGTTTCACTTTATTTCATTACAATCTCGAGATATTCGGGACTGACCACGACTCGAAAGATGATATACTGGAATCAGAAAGAAGGCAATAATGTTGGGTTTATTGGCCGCAATCCTGATGGGTCTTTGAGGAGGCCTGGGTATAACAGGGCAATGGGGTTCGAGGAAGGTATGTTCCTCTCCTCTTAACCTCTTGTGAGTATACCAATACTAATGACGAATGCGTATCTAGGTGCTCAACATGATATTATCTGGGGCCTCAAGTAAAATAAAATAAAAACACAAGTCATTGTTCTTCGGGCTTTTTGGACGTTTCTCGCCGTTTCTTCCCTCTTTTCTTTATATATATATAGACTGATCTGCTAGAACTGGAATAACCTTCCTCGATGCGTTGATATATTGGACGATACCCATAGACATACCCTCCTCGTTGTACTTTTAGGCCGTACAGTAAAAAGTATACTTGTAGCGTGTGCGATCAAGTGAAAACATCAATTGAATCGTAGACTGATGTAGTTCAAAGGTTCATCTACGTCTGGGTATACAAGCTTAAAAGCCCAGGACGTGTATATTTAAAGAACAAAAGGATCCGAAATGACAGCCCTGAAGCTCGGAGGCGTCCGGGTATACAACCTCGGAGAAGAGTGAAAGAAATGCCAGACAGCGGGTTCAAGATAGTTCTCGGACAAGCATGTACCAGAAACCAGCCTTAAGAACCCATCGGTGATCACCAAGTTCCGCCTGCTGACGCGGACAAGGCCGAAGCGTGATAGTGGCAGCAGTGCGGGCGGAGCAGGTATCTACATATCCGCGGTGAACTAGTGACTGATCCAAGACAACGATGAATTAGACTTCTTGGTTGCTGGCCGAGAGGAGTCCGACAGGGGTAAATGCTGGACGAGGTTGAGCAGAATAGGCCATACCTCTCCTCTTCTTTTCACATATCTGCCCCCATCTTTCAAACGGTACAGCTGGGAGGATGCGTTGGGCAACATGTACAGACAGATCCGAGTCTTGCAGGTAGACGGTGCCATTTCCCGGTTGCAGAGGCACGGTTCGCATGGACCCTCCGCAGCTCCTTGCGAGTTAAAAGCCACCTCGAAGTTCATGAAGATGGAAAACAACGAGAAGCAAACTAACAGGCAACGTCCCCTAGGAAAGCGAGTCATTTCAACTGCAACCAACAACTACTGCGCACCACATACACACGCACACTGCAATGATCACCGTCACGGACACAATGAAGGAAAGAGTAACGTACAAATTTGGGCGTGCATATTTGATACAGTGATGTGATGGCGTCGGGATTGGCGTTCATTAGACGGGGTGCGAGTTCGCTTTCTGCAACTCTTGTGGAATTTGTAGCTGTGCTCGTTTACCCATTACTTTTTTTGTAGAGAAAGCTAGCTTGGAACCAACAAACTCCTCAGCTCAAGCCAAGGGGACGGGAAGCCACCCAATCATAACACCGAATCAGTCGATCAACTCATCGGCGCCCCTTAGGATCCTGCTCTTTTAGAGTATTGTCGGAACATGTTCGTGACCCAGCATAGTAGTGGGTCCAGTACTACTTCGTGTTGGGATTTTGTAATGAAGAACTGCAGTTTCAAGTTCAGTTTTCTTCTTTCAAAGTGGGGTTTGACAGACATAATTTCAAAGGAGATGTATAGCGCATAGGTATGCCTTCAAGACATGAACTATGTGCACGTCGCATGTATTAGAAGTAGAGTTACTTTCTAAAGGATAGTACGGCCTATTAAACCGTATTTTATACTTAGCAAGCTGATCTGGTAAAATAATAGTAGTCGGAATGGAAAAAGCCGGTATTCTATGGCAATGAAAATCAGGAGCACCGTGGGAGCTCGAACGTTTGAACGCGTGGTATGACAAGTACACTCCGAGAAACCCCGCCCGAGTCGCTCACAGCGCACCCTCGTGCCAAATTGTCCACATCCAATTAATTTTACTAACAACACCAACACCCGCATAGCACACAGAGCACAAAAGTTAAAACTTCAACTCCCCTCTCTGCAAACAACACGTCACTACAGCGTCAGCGCTTCCCTCAAAGCTCTCTTCGAAGCAGCCCTCTCCACATTGACATTGAATGTCGGACTGCTACTCAAGGTAGCTGCCGAACAAGTCTACACTAGGATCAGAAGAACCCGTCGGTGGACACCAACCTCCGGTCAATGTTCCCTGCAGATTTCCCAGATTCGACTTTGCGCCACAGGAATATTGCTGAGATACTCCGGGATGGTATTCGAGAACGGTTAGATGAGAACGTCCAGACCCACCGTGAGAGGCCATGGGATCTTATTGTACATCCTTCAATTCTCTGAGATGTTGAATAGGTTCCCGAACCGACCCGTAGAAGAATTTATTTAGAGCTTTTACCGTCTTCTTCCAACATTCGTGGCGCAGAACCTATGTCATTACGTCACAGCGGGGTTCTTCAGCAAACCACCTATGTCGTCGCCGCCCGGAGCAACACCGAACAATGAGGACAACGACGTTATTGATGCCTGATGAGACCCATTTCTGAACTTGAAGATTGAAGTTTGAACAAGGTACATTGTGGGTAGGTGAGGCATACCGGGTAGTGGATTTGGTTGTAACTTGGCATATGTCCCAATCACTATGCGCGGCCAATGCATCTCACGAGTGCTTCTCGCATACAGCTCTCATTGGGAGAGAATCATGCAAGCTCCATGCCTGCCTGGCTATAAAAGCAGTAGGCACTGGCTGAACCCCATCCAGAACCATCTACTACCATGTCAGCGAAAACAGTACCCCTTGGCGGCAACGCCTACCTCACCACTGTGCCAACAGGTGCTGCCGAGGTCATCGGCAACACTGGCCTGGGCAACTGGACCAACGCAGGTGCTATCACCAGCGCATACTTTCGCGTAGCCTCTGCCGGTTCAGTGACAGTCGGTCTCATCGCGTCCCTCACGGGTAGCACCAGCAGTACTGTCAAAGTCACCATCAACGGGACTGCCTTCACGGTCCAGATTGCAGGCACGGCCTCGAAGACCTATCCCGCCGGGACCGTCAACGTCGCTGCTCCGGGATACGTGAAGGTCGACATCCAAGGCGTGTCCAAGGTCGGCGGCAGCTATTTCGGTGATGTGTCTGGCTTGAGCGTGACCACGGCGTCTGCGCTTGCCTTTGCCAACGACCAAGCAAACTTCTACTGGTCGCGCCGTGGCCCATCTGTCCACTTGAACTACACCGTTCCAGCCTCGACAGAGTATTTCTATAACGAGGTCACCGTTCCCGCTGGACAAGATGTCGTCGGCTCGTACTTCATGGCCGCGGGCTTTGATGGCGGCTACTCCGGCATCCAGATCCAAGAGAAGGAGCGCTGGGTGATCTTCTCTGTCTGGGATGCGACGAACGGCCAGAAGACGACGCTTGTAAGCAAGGGTGCCGGCGTTGTCAACGATACCTTTGGAGGGGAGGGCACCGGAGGCAAGACCTACCTCGTCTTCCCCTGGGTCGCCGGCAACACCTACAAGTTCATCACCCGCATCCGTCCCGAGACAGCGACGGCCAGCACTCTCTACTCGGCCTGGTTCTTCGCACCAGAGTCGAACGTCTGGCGCTACATCGCCACCTGGAAGCGCCCCGCCACCAACACCTACCAGGCCGGCGTGCACTCCTTCCTCGAGAACTTTCTCGACACCAAAGGCTACACCGGTCGCCGTGCGCTCTACGGCAACCAGTGGGCGCGCAATGTGAATGGCACCTGGTCGGAGATCACCACTGCTCGCTATACCGGTGATAACACGGCCATTAATGCGCAACGGATGGACTATGCGGG
The DNA here is from genome assembly GCA_900156845.1 of Coprinopsis strossmayeri. Classification (NCBI taxonomy): domain Eukaryota; kingdom Fungi; phylum Basidiomycota; class Agaricomycetes; order Agaricales; family Psathyrellaceae; genus Coprinopsis; species Coprinopsis strossmayeri. The sequence continues at coordinate 89,500 of FTPT01000093.1, read as the reverse complement.
CGGCGTGGATACGGGGCGTTTCTTCCTCCGCAACGGCGCGTTCTTCGCCGACTATGTCATACTCAACCAGAACTTTACTCGTGCGGCTACAGGCAAACAGCCAGCCGTCGATGTGACCACCTTGCCGACCTAGTAGTGAAGGTCCAACCAAGAACTTTAGGCGCCCAAATTCTAAACCCCTTATCGCTTACGGTGTCTGTCGAAACAAATTCTGTAGGCTGTATTGAGTATGTGTATATTAAAAAACCCCATTTTGTACATTTGTTCGAATTGAATGTTGATTGCAAATCGTATGACGAACTTACGGATGCCGGGGCAGTAGTCTACTAATAAAAAGAAAGGATATACATTCTCCCCGACTCGGAGGGGATGTTCTCCTATGACTGTGAGTATACTAATGACGGATATGTATTTAGGCACTCAACATTTTTTGCCTCGGACTTGTGATATATAGAGTAATCTGCATAGAATTGGAATACTCTTCCTTGATGCGTTGGTATAAAGTTGGACGATACCCATAGGCATAACCCTTCCCCTCTTAAGCTGTATAGTAAAAAGTGTACTTGTAGCGTGTAGGATCTAGTTTAAAAAATTGAATCCTAGACTGACATAGTTTAAAGGTCCGTCTACGGTCTGGGTATATACAAGCTTTAAAAGCTCAGAGGACGTGAGGGTGGGGATGACAGCCTTGAAAAGCTCACAGGCGTCCGGGTATACAACCCTACAGAACGAAAGGAATAATAGCCTTCCTCTCCTTGGGATACCTCTCGCCAAACTTCTGTTTATACCACAAATGACCTCTATAGGCTCTGGGGAACATCAAGACGAGCTCGTTGAGGAGGAAGATCCAGGGCGGGGAGAGCATGGGTGCGAAAGCGTGCGGGGGAGTTTTGAGCCATGTTGACCACTGGGTTAGCGAGAAGAAGGGTAAGAGGGTGGATATTATGGAGGAGGGGGAAGTGAGGAGAGAGGGTTCGATGGGGAGAGGCGAAGAGGCGAGTGCGAAGCCGAACCATTCTACCCATTCGCAGAAGTAGTTGGGGAAGGAGATGTAGGTGTAGAGAAGGCCTTGAGGGATGCCATAGTGTTCGCCTTGGTGGCCGTTTTGTTTTGCGTCGCTGTCCGTGTCGGCAGCCCTGTCCTTTTCCCGACGCTCGTTTGCCCGCCTCCGGATGTTCAAGAGTATCTCGTCATGCGCGACGTTGCCGATAAACCCCGTAAGCCATAAAGCGGAACCTATCCAGAACGTAGGCCGCGCGTAGACGTCTGGGCCGCCTATATATATCCTCGCAAGCGGGGACGAGAAGTAGGAGCCCATCAAATACCCATTCGCGATATTAAACAACACGCCCGAGAGTATGACGCTCACATGCGATTTAGACCGCGACGGTGTGCGTAGAGGGTTGACTAGAGCCCTGTTTGCATAGTGCGCCATGAACATCGCTATGAATACTGTTTGTGGGCTTGAGGGTAAAGGGGGCGAGTAGAAGGTGAGGGGTGAGAGGAGGAAGGCGTATGTGAATGTGAGGGGAGAGATGAGCTCCATGAAGATCCAGGAGGAGATGCCAGGGAGCTGGAGGAGCGGGCTGTTGAAGAGGGTGATGGGCGAGGGTGCAGAGGGTGTTGGGCTGAAGCGACCAAAGGGCGCGTTGATGAAGAGGGTAACTGGAAAGATGGAGAGCGAGATTAAAGGAAACCATTTGTGCAGGAAGTTGTAGAAATAAAGAGGCCATGCAAAGTGCAGCAGCTTCGTCGGGTCTCGACGTGCCATTTTGGGCGTTGGGCGTCTCTAGGAATGGCCTACAAATAGGACCAGTTTTGCTTCCGGTGTGGTCTTGTTTACTTTGCACAAATATGATGGCCGACGCGAACAAAGACCACGTTATGACTTTGTCATACGAAATAGGACTTGACTCTTGTTCAGCCCAGTATGCCCCGACAGCCCAAGATTATCGAGGACGAAGAGGAGGATGCAGGATTTGATTTTATGGACTCTCAGCCGTCTGCGAGTAGCGAAGACCATGAACTGTGAGTTCAAGCCACGACCACGACCACGCAGGACCACAAGAGTTTGGGGGTGTTGGTGACGTGGATTCTCAAAGTGGACGGTATATATAGGCTAGAAAGGATGTTGGCTGAGCGGCTGGCAGGTGCGTACACGTCTCAACGCGTCTTTGAGAGGTAGACTAATGTGGGCGTAGCTGCGAAAGAAAAGAAGAAACAAGAACGCGAGAAAAAGTTTCTTGAAGGTGCTGCAAAGACGTTGGATAAGTTGGTATGTATTTTCGTCCCTTTCTTGTTCTGTTCTGCTCTTTTTACGCACATATAATCGGCTGATACGAGTTACAGCTCAACGAATCGGTTGAAGACGTCAGATCCGCTACAGACAAGATGGAAGAGGTGTATAACAAGTTTCTTTTGGAATATGCTGCTACGGAGGATAGAATTTATCGGTTGTGGGCAGAGGTCTTGAAGCAGTATCAGGCTATCGAGGTGTGTTGCCATTTCAGTCATTTAGGTGATATGATGGCGCTAATTGAATATTTACACAGGCTCTTGTTCAAGATCACTTGAATTCTGCAAAGAAACTTGCAGAGGACTGCGAGAAGAACCACATTTTGGGGTTGTCCAAGATGAAGGGGGCATGCCATCGTACGTTTCCTCTCTAACTTCGAGTCCTCAACACGATCATAACTTGTTTCTATATCCAGAATTCGAAGTGGTTGTGCAGTCGTTTGTGGAAGACTCGGATGAGGAATCCGACGAGGAATGAATGGGATAGAAGACGTAGGTATAAATGAAATGGGAGGAATAAGACATCGTCATCATGATGCATTCAATCGGACTCGGACGTTTGAAGGCACGCAAATACGGTTTCTTTTGGTATGTCTATGGATCCTTCTTCTCTCTCACACCAGATGTACACGGCTTAGAGATCCGACGAAGCCTTCAAGCTTCAAGTTTGGCTTCTACCCGTTTCGCCTGAACACGCAGGAACGGATGAGGTAGGACCCTGAAATTCTGTGAATAGACAAGCTTGGAAAGGCCTGGTGTCCACTCAGAGGTCGCGGCTTTGGTGAACTACACACCGACTGATCCAAGCACGACGGACGACGACTCTGAATTATCCAGAAAACGGGGTCCTTAGGCTGGCTTCGCGCAGTTGACAACCAGAAATCTTGTAAATCCGTCTCGTCTGTTCGTTCGCTTCCTTCCACGTATCTGAATTGAACGCTCGCCTTTAAGGTTTAAGGTTTTTAAGGCCGTGGAAGCAACGCTGGGCGCGTGCCAGGTAGGATGTTCTGCATGCCGTATCATACGCAGCGTGGGCGTGTGTGTGGGTGATATGGCTAAATCTCATTCATAATCGGTTCAGTTGAATGTTGAGGTATAGATGATGATTGAGGCCCGCAGGCCTGCAGGCCATAGGAAGTGTGATCGTGAAGAGTGTTATCATGAACGTGAGTTCAACGCGTGCAAGCTGTTGCTGTCGTGATCACAGCGGAGGGGTGATAAGGAATCGATCACAGTGGCTGATTCCGCGAAGACAAAGTTACCGTTAACCCGTCTCTTCAGGGGGGTCTAGACGAGGATGGATGCATCATCCCAGTTGCCCTATTGATTTGACCTGACCCAAAGCCAAAGAGCAACAGCTGAAGTTGAAGCATGGGAGATATCTGCCAGCAAAGTTTCCTCTTTGATCTTGGGAAATTTGCCGACGATGCGCCCTTCCGAGTCGAACCCCAAAATCCAAACTCCGCGAAGCCTGTTCCCCGATGCGCTCGCCCCGACCCTATACCGACTTCTGCCCAAAGAAAGGTATGGGCATCTCAGGAGCCTTTAACGTAGGATGTCGACAGTCTGCAGCACCTACTCTCTAATTGTATCCCGATCTTCGAGTTTCCCAGGCCAAGCATCTCCTTTTCGCGTAGCACCCCTTGGTCGAACAGTAGAGTGGGAAGGATGCGTTGGGCGACATGTGCAGACGGCTTTTGCAAGTGGACGGTGTCATTTACAGGTGTAGAGCGATCGAGCGCCTGTGTTATTCATCGAGATCGATGGCCCCATTCCCAGGTGCATCTCCTTGCTAGTGAATAGTCGCCTTGAAGTTCATGAACAGCCTGAGAAAACCAACAGGAAACGTGTCGCAAACCACCCAGGTGGGAGAATGAGTCAATTCAACCGCATACAACTGCTTCTGTGCACCACACACACGCCCAATTCAATGGATAATCACGGTGGGAGTAACATACAAATTTGGGTATGCTACCGCCTCAAGGATGCTCATCATCAACACATTAATTGAACACACGGTCAACAGCATGTACCCGCTCACAGCTTGGCAGCTGGAGATTAAAACAGCTTCATTCTCTACGCATGGACAGGGAAAACTCTGAATCTCGATTGTGGATCGATAGAGCAGTATATAAAGAGTGGGATAAGCGTGCATTGTTCCGACAGTTTGAAGCACCTTTTACGCACTACAACACTTTACACCACTCTACGTCATCATGCCCGGAAAACCAGGCAACCCAGGTAGCCCAGGTCGCCCAGGTTGTGGGGGGAGAGGCGGAGGGGGAGGGGGTGGCGGAGGAGGGGGTGGCAAGGGTGGCAATGGCAATAATGGCAATAACGGTGCTGATGGTGCAGCTTGCGGGCGTCCTCCCGCGCGGGGAAATCCCGGGAACCCAGGAAGCTGGGGAGGTGGAGGGGGTGGGGGTGGGGGTGGGGGAGGCGGAGGAAGCGCTAAGTTTATTAGCTGGGGAGGCGGAGGTGGAAGAAGCCCCTTTTTTTAGAAACTGCGGCTAGTATGTCGATTCACCATTATATCCCGTTTCCGAACTATTCACTGACAGTCCGGACAGATGATGAGTTACAGATCTCAGCACGCTGTGCCACGCTGCACGCAGCAATATTCGGGACTGTTCCACAGATGACCTAGGCTCGACTCTCGGTACACTTCCCAGTACATATGCAATCCCTTCCGCTTACTATCTCAGAGGACCTATTCTCTTGATGCTCTATCTCCCTTTACGTTTTGTGCTTATCTCTTTGTATCAGTATCATTGCGCCAGCGTCTCTATCGTCATTGTTACCATTGATGGAAATGTGATTCAATGTTGAACTTGTATACCATGGTGTCCGAACTGGTGGTAGAGGGAATTATAAGCGCAAGTCCCTGAGTATTGAGACTGTATCATGGAATAGGTATCTAGATTCACGACCCGGTCCTTATACAGTGAATTGGCAATATAACACCAGTGTGCATCTGCGTAGTTCCTAATATAATACCGAAGTCACAATTCCCACTCTCTTACACTCTTATCTCGCCTATACCTCCAATTGCAGTGTATATCACATCTATAGCCAACGATGCACGACCTATACTGATATTAAATAGCATCGGGGATCGAGCTGCGACCCAACCCTCGTTGTATCAGCACCGCGCCCTCATCGAAAACAGGTGACCTGGCCTCAACTCAACAGCCCGTTGAACACGCGCTAGCATGCAGTCTGCCGCATGTTCTTCACCCCAGTTTTTCCCTGGGCAAAGAAAAAACGGCCCCCACTCTCAACCTTTAAATGCAAGGAACAGTTTCTGATCGCAGTGAATCAGCACAGTATATAAGAGCCATAGCAGCGTTCTCTCACCACCAGCACTGGACTTAGGCTCCCCAAGCGTAGCACATTCGATACTAACATCATGTCACAAGGACGACCGGGCAACCCAGGCAAACCGGGTTGCGGAGGGAGAGGCGGAGGAGGCGGAGGAGGAGGTGGTGGAGGAGGCCACGGATACAATGGCCATGATGGCGCGAATGGGGCGGATGGTGCGCCCTGCGGATGCCGTCCTGCTCACGGAAATACAGGAAATTCAGGAGGCGAGGGAGGCGGTGGCGGTGGCGGTGGAGGCGGCGGCGGAGGTAGCAATCCTGGCTGTTTCGGCTGTGGCGACCCAAACTGTGGAAGGCTATATCTAACCAGCGCCTGCTACAACCGCCATCTCCAGATATTTGGTCTTACCACTGTGTGAGTGCTCATATTTGTTATCTCATTTGTCTTGCTATACGACAACCGTCTAGTCTGATAATGGGTCTACCTCTGGCATTGCCTTTGATGTTGCTGGGCATAGGTCCCGAGGTATGTTTTTTTCGACCTGTTGTTCTATTTCGGAAATAAACAATTATGACTCGAATAGGTGCTAGACGACAGCCTGCAAGCCTTCATAAACAGTCTTTAACATGGATCGCGTATTTTTCTTGCAAAGTTCCCCTTCTCCTATGTTCCATCTCCTGCTAGCATCACCGTTGCAACATCTTTATCGGTGTCCCCACCATGTAATTATATGCTATCCTATACTATTAACGTCGATGGAAATTCGGCTGAACTCCTATGAAAATCTTAAATGGGCGCAAAGACTCAAGGGCATCTACACCCATTTAACGAGATTCCTTTAGATGGCACTTCTAGTGTTAGTCTATTCCGATATTGCGAAAAATAAATGATATCGACTGGGGCGCCTTGACAATGTCCAGGACACCTGACTCGGATGACCCAATATGGCATACATCCATAATGTCTCCAACCAGTCACTGGTCGATATCCCTTTGCAAGTCTATAGATTGAAATCAATTAAATTCCTGTTATAGAGTCCTACGGGAAGAGCAACGCGGGCAGCAGAGTTCGCCTACCCACCTAAATTCTCTTTCCCTCCCGGTCGAAGCAAGAGACATCTTCTCAGGCTTATCGTCCCGCAGAGAATGGCAAGAATATCATTCCCATTCAATGAATGTTTCTCCAGCTAGTGGGGTGCTGCAGGCCATCAAGCGGCAATCCCCGACTCGGAGGCCTGTCGGCGCATTGAAATTCACCGTGGTCATGATTCGAGCGCCGAATATTTCACTAGCGCTCGTGGGGCTGGTCTGCTTAACGACAACAGGGCTCCTCTGTTGCATACATTTATCTCCCAAACTGTTCAATGTGCCCCATGTGCTGTTGATGTGCTGTCTATTGACATTCCTAGGGCTCTCCAGGGTCAAAACTCTGGACATTATCATGCCTGTAGATAATGGTCTAGACAGGCCTCGGAGCTACACCGAGCCCTCAACAACATTGATTAATGCTACACTCTTCCCATCCTCTGATTTCCATGTACCCTTTGGAGGAAATTATTTTATATACATACAGACACGCGACAGTTTGCTGCCACCACCCAACTCCACCTATCCACATACCCCAAAAATGCTTCCAATCCTGGCTCCTTGCCCCAGCATCCACCGAAACCCGCACTAACCTTCCCCCAAAGCAACCAACTCTCCAATTCTCGCTCAAGTCGTTCCCCTTAACTTGACACCAGATGACAAGAAGTCAAAGAGACAGGCTCTCCTGACAAGCCTTGGGTCCGATACACGCATTGAATTATCTCAACGTGCAGATATCATTGAATCTGACGCATCCTCAAGTGAACATGAACACGAAGACTCAGATGACGACCTGGACATGAACATGGGACCCGCTTCAACAGGTCACCAGCAATAGACTTAGTAATGCTTTTCATCACATCCAGACAGATACCTGAGACCTGCTACAGCTGCGTCCCAGCCAGACAACGGGTTCAAGATAGCTCTCGGAGACTCGGACAAGTATGTACCAGAACCAGACTTAAGAACCGGTTCAAGTTCCGCTGGACGTTCCCTGTAGATTTACCGGATTTGGCTTTGTGCCACAGGATATTGTGCGGTGGTGTTACTTAAAGTTATAGAGTGGTGGGATCTATATCCACGCCGCGCACACCGAGGGACCACGAGATCGTATTGACTGGCATCTATGTCGCCACTTGACAGTCGGATTGTTCGGCAAACTCCCAGTGTCGTCGCAGCCAGGAGTAGCACTGAATATCAAGCACGATGTTGTTGACGATGCCTACCAATCAGAGCCGTTTCTATATTTGAAGGACGACTCAAAGTATGTCTTGGGCAGGTGAGGCATGCAGTGGAATAACTTGGTACCCTTGGTGCCTATCACTAGTAACTACGCCCAACCCACGCATCCCACGAATGCCTTTCGTATTCGGAAAGAATCATGGTGATTCCATAACTGCCTTCAAAGTCTGCGAAGTATAAAAACGCAAGGCAGCCTGCGCTGAATCCCATCCAGAAACATCTGCCACAATGTCGGCAAAGACCGTAGCCTTGGCGGGCAACGCCTTCCTCACGACCGTGCCAGCGGGAGCTGTCGAGGTCATCAACAGCAACGGCCTGGCCAACTGGAACAACCCAAACACCATCTGTAGCGCCTACTTTCGCGTGGCCTCCCCCGGCCCTGTGACGGTTGGGCTGAACGCGTACCTCGCAGGCAGCAACAATAGCACTGTCAGGGTCACCATCAACGGGACCGCTTTCACAGTCCAGCTCGCAGGCACGACCGCGAAGACCTATCCTGTCGGGACCGTCAATGTGGCTGCTGCGGGATACGTGAAGGTGAACCTACAGGGCATATCCAAGGACGGTGGGTTTTTCGGCGACGTGTCGGGCCTGAGCGTGACCACGGCGTCTGCGCTCGCCTTCGCCAACGACCAGGCGAACTTCTACTGGTCGCGCCGCGGCCCGTCCGTCCACTTGTGGTACACCGTGCCGGCCTCGACCGAGTACTTCTACAACGAGGTCACCGTTCCCGCCGGCGAGGATGTCGTCGGCTCGTACTTCATGGCCGCGGGCTTTGATGGCGGCTACTCCGGCATCCAGGTGAAACAGAACGACCGGTGGATCCTCTTCTCGGTCTGGGATGGGGCCAATGGCCAACAGACCACGCTCGTGAGCAAGGGCCAAGGGGTTGTCGCCGGCAGGTTTGGCGGGGAGGGCGACGGGGGCCAGTCGTACCTCGTGTACAATTGGGTGGCAGGCAACACCTACAAGTTCATTACTCGCATCCGTCCCGAAGCTTCAACAGGTAGTACCCTCTTCTCGGCGTGGTTTTTCGCACCAGAGTTGAACACCTGGCGCTATATTGCCACCTGGAGGCGTCCTGCCACCACGACGTATCAGGCCGGCGTCCATTCCTTCCTTGAGAATTTCATTGATACCAAGGGTTACACTGGCCGCCGTGTACTGTTCGGTAATCAGTGGGCACGCAACGTGAATGGCACCTGGTCCGAGGCCACCACTGCTCGCTTCACAGGCGATGACACTGCGAATCGAGCGCAGCGCATGGATTATGCGGGCGGTGTTGATAGCGGGCGCTTCTTCCTCCACAACGGCGGCTTCTTCGCCAACTATGTGGCACTCAACCAGAACTTCACCCGTGCGGCTACTGGCAACCAGCCTACGGTCGATGTCAACACCCTGCCGACCCAGTGAGGCTATACAAATAAGAACGATCTCTCTTCCGGTCTTATAACGAGTGCTACCCTAATCGCTTCAGAATCAAAGGAAAGTCTTGCATGCAATTTCTGTAGGTCATATTCAGTATGGAACCTCTTGTAAACCTGTGTTAGGTAGTGTCGAGCCCCAATCTTGTATGATGAACTTAGTGAATGCAAACTTGCGAAGATGCAGATGCCGAAGTTACACACCTAGTGTCGGATATCCATCCCTTGGCTATGACCTGTGGTCAATGTACTGCCTCAACATTCAACCAGGACTCGGGGAAATTACAATTCATACTCATTCCAAAATCCATACCCTATCTGTACCAATAACATGCACCTGGCACTCATGACCACAACCTGCGTGCACAACTTGAATAGAAGTAACAGTATTATTTCATGCGTATAGTACTTGGATCTAAAACCCACTCACAAAGGCATCATAGGATAGAAACTAGCAGTATAGCATAACATAGTATGTAAAGTTATATAGTACGTACGTAGAGTCTAGCAACTAGTCGGGTATGTACTGCTAACAAAAATGAATACCAATGTATCATGCAATAGCGTCCTATCGTATCGTATACTTATCGTGTTACACGGTACTCCAGCAATAGCAATTAAAGAAGGGACTAACGAAACGAGTATTATGTAGTAGAAAGAGAAAGAAAGAAACCGGTATCCGTTGTTGTGATTGTGTAGTGCAGATGAAGAAATACAACGGGTATGCATGTGAGAGACCAGGCTAGAGAAAAGAATGGAAAGTAGACTAAGAGAATAACAAAGAAGAGAAAATCAGAACTAGCCACGCAAAGAGATCGATACAAAAACACGGCCTACGTACCACCGCGGCGCTAAAAAACTACACCCCTCACTCCAAATTATCCACACCCTCCTCCCAATCACCCTTACTCACAACACCCACACCACGACACACAGGACACGAAACCTCAACTCCCCTCTCCCCAACCAACGCATCAGCCCCCCTCGATGCAACACGCTCCGCACTCACAAGACACGACGAGTGGAACGTGTGCTGGCACACCGCAGCTCCAGCTCTCTCTTTCTCATCACCGCTACCTTCCTCCTTCCCGTCGCTACCATTCCCAGTATCCCTCGCCCGAATCGAAAACTGCCGCTTAACAGCCTCAGTCAGCGCCACAAACGGTTCCTCGTCCGACGGGCCCACTCCACAGCTCATATCGTAGCACCTCAACCCGGCCTCCCGTTCCCGCCTCTCCACGCGCTGGCGCAGCGTAGGCCCAGGCGCAGGTGGCGGCGTCCACTCCTTCTTCGGCCCATTATTCTCTTCACCATTACGTCCGTTACCTCGCGGCATAGGCATCCCGCCAAGCGGAACAGTCCCCGCAGCAGCAGCAGACATCAAAAGACGCAACAAGAACGAGGGGTTGTTCAGCGCATTTGCAAAGCTCCGCAAAAAGTTGGCCGTCGCATTGTCAACTTCGTCTCGGTCCCCACCTTCGCTGGCTGCTGGACTGCCTTGTCGACTCGAGACAGATTCGTCGCTTGCGGGAGCTGGAGGTGGAGTAGTAGTCGCATCTGCAGTCGGTGGAGTAGTAGTACCGTTTGCCGTTGCTTGAGGTGGAGTACTCGCATTCGCTGCTCCTGCTCCTGCTGCTTCGGGATTGGCGTTCGTGGAAGACGTAGCCGCATTGTTCTCCCCTGTATGATTACCTCCCACATCAGCATGGAACATGCGCATCAAATCTGCAAACCGCGTCGTGGGCCCCCGATTCCCAAAATTGACACCCGCAAAACCCATGGGGGGTACACGAATAGGCTGAGGTTGCTGTTGCTGAGATTCTTGTTGGTGCTGAGCTTGTTGAGGCTGCTGAGGCCTCGGCGGAGGCAAAAACGGCAAAGGAAACGGAAGATGGAAATCAAACGCAACCACACCAGGTGGGAGCTCCCCGCCCCCAGGCAAGGTCGTCCGAGGAATAGGCCCATGCATACCAGCTCCACCAGGGGGAGGAGGCGGCGAGTGAGCTTGAGGAACACCTGCATTGTTATTGTTGTCATTGCTGTCATCGCCGCTGTTGTTGCTAGTGCTGCCGTTGTTATCGCCGTTGTTACTATTACCGCCAATATTCTCATTCAAGCTTGCCGAATTCGAAGCTACATGACGACGTCCATCAGCTGCCACCAAAGGCAGGACATAATACTCTCGTCCAATATACAACTCACCACTCGGTCGCCCCTGCGCATCGCCCAGAATCCCAATCGGGTGGTTCACAATCACAACGTGCCCACCTGGAACAGTGAACGACTGCACGCCGTCCCCGAGGAAGGCTGGGTGCGGTCGTCGGTTCGTCGGGGGCTCAGAGCTCGGCCGGCGGAGAGGAGGAACATAAGACGAGGCCTGGCCTGGAACTGGAGGCGGGCCCATTCGTCCTCGTGCTTCTTCAGATGTTGATGCTGCCGAACTTGAAGAAGCAGGTGCTGACGGGGCATCAGATCCAGTATTAGCACTAGTCGACGCAGCAGCTTGAGGTGGCGTCGACGTCGACGTCGACCCCGCAGCCTCCGCCCGCTCCTGCGCCCTCCTTCTCTGTCGATACGACACGAAAGTCAGATTCTCCGGATCGATATTGAACCGACACGTAGGGCACGTCGTCTGCTTCGGCCTCGAGAACCACGGCCTCAAACAATCAGCATGGAACACATGCGCACATGGCAGCGACACGATCTTCGGATGCTCCCTCCCCTTCTCCAGCGCCTCTTCATCCAACAGCTTCTCCCAACACACCGCACACCCACTGTCGCCCCCGCTCAGTTCGTTCCCGTTCGCTCCCGTCATCCCGCCTACACGCTCTAGCCGCTTCACGAGCCCGATTGGGACATCCTCGAGGCCGTCGATGAGTCGGTCCGCGCGCTGGGGGTCGTCGACGTCCGGCTCGATTCCGAAGAGATCGCTGAGGAACGTAGGGTTCGAGATGAATTCGGCGAACGACTGGGCATCTCCGAAACTTGGCAAGTCGCCCAATCGGGGTCCACCAGCATCGCCTTGCTGTTGCTGCCCTTGGCTTTGTGGAAGATCAGGCCCGATAGTTGTGTTCACTGGCTGACCACCTGCGTCGAGATCAATCGATATGGCAATGCCACCCGTAAAGAAGGGAGGCAGCGTCGGTCGTGGATTAGAGTTGTTCCCAGAACCATTGTCGTTATTATTGTTATTGTTATTGTTGTTCGAGCTAGAGTTTTGCGACCCCGACGCAGGAGGCGGACCAAACGCAAGATTGAATGGGAACGGGAGATGATCAAGCGGCGTACGGGTCCGTCGGCTCCCAGACGGCGGGGGATTCGACGAGTTGCGGCTCGTAGATGAGCTGCTCGAGGCACTGTCTAGGGGAGTGTTGATGCGTTCAAATGGGTGCCTCCGGTCCCGCTCATCGTCTTCGTCATCCTCCACCCGCGCACGTCTATTGGCCCGCTGCGAGGTAGGTACGGGTGCTGGAGTTGCTGTTGTTGTTAACCGGTCTAGGAGCGGCGGGTCGTCCACAACGGCGTGCATCTCAACCTCGCGTGCGTCGTGATCCGAGTCTGAATCCGAGTCTGACGAGTTGGTGACGGACCGAAAACTATACAGATCGTCGTCGTTCTCTTCTTCGTGGTGCACGTCGTCCATGTCGACGTCCATGTTGTTGCTTGTGGTTGCAGTGCCTGACTGTGACGAAATACTATTAATCTGTTCAGCATTATCGTCGGTGGTGTTCTGGGAGGTCGACGCCTCGTTAGGCTGGTCCATCTGTCGTTGTTGTTGCAGGATAAAGTCGTAGTCCATTGGGACAAGCAGATGGTGGTAACAATATAAGAAGGACGTCCAGCGTGCGATGCCCTTTGTAACTTGTTTGGCGCGAGTGGTCCAGTGATCGGAGATGCACGGGACTCAGCTCTTTCCCCACACCCAGAACTTGCTAGAAAATGTTTATTCTTATCAACCGTTTTTCTCTCAAGGTTTTCCTCTACTTGTGTCCAGAATATCGTAGCCCTTACATTAGAATTCTTGAAGGACCCGTTGAACAGTGGACTCGAGCTGGACAGGCAGAGTCATATACTCAGCTTGCTCGATGGGTATGATTGTACCAGCATAGGTGCGTTTCCAAGAAACCATGGCCACAAGATAAGCAAGCCTGTTGTCGATAATAAGGTTTGTACGCAGCAATGGTGGGGTTACAAGCGTGGCATTTCTTGATAATAATGGATAGTAATAATCAGGAAAGACCCACACTTAATGACGAATCGTGACCCATTATGTTGCCACTCCCAGTCATTCTAATCACTCAACGGGATGAGATGACTCAGCCCAGAGTGAGACTCGGTAGAACGAGAACGTTACAGGTATAATTACGGACGCAGCCAAGAGTCAGACCAGAAGCTTTCGTTATCTCCAGCATTCCACACCAGGAATCCTGAAAGAACCGGTTACTCTACGCGGGGTTAACAGGGCGATTGCGGCGCATCAGGATCAGAATTTAATTATAGACGGGCGCTTAATCCCGTAATTGCATCCGGTCGCGTAGCACTCGAACCCATTTAATGCTACGCATTCCTCGAGGTTCTCGGATGTGTAAATGTCTCCCGATTCAGAGTATCGGGTTTGTGTTTGTGTTTCCGCCACTGTCTAATAAGCATGACCGGTTGGGCTCGACTGAAACGACTTCTCCATTCATCTGAAATACCAGATAAAGCGCAAGTGAATTGAATACTGAGTCGGGTAGGACGGATGCAGACGGGGAAAGTCTTCAGGCTTCGAATTTCGTGTTGTGTCAATTATATCTCTACTCATTTATATCCGTATCCCACTCATTCCTGACTCAGATCTAGTAGATTCAATAAACGTCTGCACAACCACTTGGAGTTACAGAAACAGAAACAAGTCATGATAGTAGGGTAAGAACTCGAATCTGATGAAACATACGATGACGCGCCCTCTTCATCCTCGCCCAAAATATGCTTTTTTCACCATCCTCTGCGAGTTCTTTTGCAACTTTCAAGTGGTCTTGAACAAGGGACTACATATAAATATACATCATCTTATCCTACATCTTCGCAGTACCTTCAAAAAAGGTTTACTCGCATTCCTGTTTCTTCTTTACATTCGCAGCTATGCGTAACAGTGTAGTCCCACGTTAGTCTACCTCCCAAAGACGCGTCGAGATATACAATAAAATCCACGTTGAGAGTCCGGTCTCTGTGGAGGCTACGACTCATAGCCCATGGTCGTCACTGCTCGCAGACGGCTGAGAGCCCTGAGATAAAAATCTCTATTATCCTCTTCCTCCTCTTCGCCCTCGATAATTTTGGAAGTTTCTCGGGCTGTCGCTGACCAAGAGTCAAGACCGCTTAATTATAATGAACGGAATCAAAACGACGCGTCGACACAACAAGCCCATTCCCTAACCTCACTCTCCAGCTTGCCAGTAACCCTCCTCATCAACGTGCTGTTCGGACCCCCTGCCCCTTGCCCATGCCTGCTCTTCAACAACCCCTCCTCGAGCTCAACAGCATCTCATCCTGAATCCTTCCTGCTGAATTCATCTCGCCCCTCCGAGACCTTCCTTATTCTCATCTCTTGCTTTTCAATTTCTCACTAACATTCATCATACAATTCGCAATCAACAGTACATCAACAATCAACTCAACAAATTTACACACAGTTTTTTATACATTTAGTCAATACGGCCTACAGAAATTGTTTCGACAGACATCGGAAGCGAAAAGGGTCACGGTAGCAAGCTTGTTAGAATTTGCCCTAAAGTTCTTGATTGGAGCTTCAATGGGTTGGAAGAAGGGTCGCATTGAATGCTGGGTAACTGCCTGTAGGAGGACGACCGAAGGGCTGGTTGAGTGGGATATAGGCGGGGAAGAACCCCCCGTTGCGAAGGAAGAAGAGGCCGTTCTCCACGCCGCCCGCATAGTCCATGCGTTGCTCTTTAGTTGCGGTATCATCCCCAGTATAGTGAGCAGCCGTGATCTCCGACCAGGAGCCATCCTTGGTGAGTGCCCACTGGTTGCCAAATAGCACACGGCGACCGAGGTAGCCTTTAGTGTCGATGACGTTCTCGAGGGAGGAGTGGACTCTGGCATGGTAGGTGACGGTGGCAGGGCGCTGCCAGGTGGCGATGGATTGCCAGGTCCCCGACTCCGGCGCAAAGAATTCCGCTGTATAGAGAGTAGCGGAACCGTCAGGACGGATGTGGGTTCGGAACTTGTAGGTGTTGCCAGCCCGCCAGGGGAAGACGAGGTACGTCTTGCCTCCAGTATCCTGCTTGTCAGATGTGTCGTTAATGATGCCTTCACCCTGCTTCACGAGCGTCGTCTTCTCGCCGTTAGCCGCATCCCAGACGGCGAAGACCACCCGGCGCTCTGTCTCTTGGACCTGCAAGCCGACGTAGCCGCCGTCAAAGCCCGCGACCATGAAGAACGAGCCGACGGCATCTTGGCCGATGGGAATGGTGACCTCGCTATAAAAAACCTCGGTCGAGTCTGGCACCGCATAGTTCAAGCGGACAGATGGGCCACGACGCGACCAGTAGAAGTTCTCCGGGTTATTGGCAAAGGCGAGCAGAGACGGCGTGGCCACGCTCAAGCCCGACACATCCCCGAAGTAGTTGCCGTTCTTGGTCAGGCCCTGGATGTCGACCTTCACATAGCCTGCAGCACGGACACTGACCTCCCCGACGTGATAAGTATTCTTGGGCAAGCCCCCGAACCGGACCTTGAAGTCAGTCCCGTCGATGGTGACCTTGACGGTGCTGCTGGTACTGGTAGTATCAGTGAGGGACACGTTTAGCCCGACTTTCACTGGGCTGGCAAAGGCCACGCGAAAGTATACGCTGATGATAGTGTCTGGATTGCTCCAGCTGTGGAGGCCAGTCTCGGTGATGACCTCGGTAGCGTCTGTTGGCACAGTGGTGAGGAAGGCGTTGCCGCCCAGGGGTACTGTTTTCGCTCCCATGGTAGTGGATGGTTCTGGATGGAATTTAGCCAGTAGTAGCTGCTTTTATAGCCAGGCAGCCTTGGAATTTGTAAGAGTCTTTCCAAATGCGATTTGAATGGGAGAAGCGCTTATGGGATGTTTTGATTGGGCGTAGTGTTTGCCAATTGAGGGCATCTGCTAATCCGAAACTAACTCCATTCTCCTGGATGCCTCACCCACCTAAAATGCACTTTGCTCATTATTCAAGTTCAGAAATGGGCATCATTAGGCATCATAACTCACGTCGCTGACCTCGCTGTTCAGTGTTCCTCTCACTGCAACACCGCAGGTGGTTTGCTGATGAACCCTGCGGTCAATCGGTGACATAGGTTCTGCATTACGAATGTTGGAAGAAGACTGTAAAAGCTCAGAATAGACCCTTCCATGAAGCGCGTCAAAACGCTATCTCAGTACCTCACCGAAATCAGGGATGGGAAAAACAATCCTGTTGCCTATCGGGGTGAGCCTGAATATTCTCATCTTGCCATTCTCAGACACTCCATTGCAGAATGATTTAGTAATACCCTTTGGCGCAAATTCTAATCTGGGAAATCTGCAGGGAATGCCGAGCGGAAGCTGGTGTCTGCTGATGAGTTCATCTGCTTTTTATGGGGTCCGGAGGGGTTTTGAAGCGTGAAGCAGTGTAAATTGACAGGCTTGACACAGCTTTAGGCTGGATTACCACCCCCGGCCCCAGCCAGAACAGCGAATTCCGTACTGGTATCCTGCTTAAGAACCTGCCGTTATTATCAAACTCCGGTGGGTGTCTGAACGTTTGAATAATATCCTTTGGCGCAAAGCCAAAGCTAGTGGTTGCTGATGAGTTGTTTTATGGGGTCCGGAGGGATTTTGGAGCGTGAAGCTGTGTCCATTGACCCCGGCCTCCGCCAGAACTGCGAATTCCATAGTACTGGCATGCTCAAGAATTTATCGAAATTCTGATGGGTGTTCCAAAATACAAACTCCGCGAAGCCTATTCCCGACCTCTTGCTCCTACGTTCTATTCTTTGCACTCTTGATATTCGGTTTATACCATTTCTCTGGACAAAGGGTGTACAGAGGGTCATATTTTCCCTCTGTAAATTGAATCGTCCATATGTTGCGGACAACGGATGTTACACGATTACGAACAGTCGAATTCCTGCCATTTCTGTCTAGTGTGATCATGTGGACCTCGGATATACAGCTCTATTTGGGATCTTCGGCATCAGATGCCGCTATTCAACAAAGTTGCCGTCACTCCACCGCCATCGTACTATCCCATCTGAAAATCTCTGAAATGCGTAGGAGACATGATAAGACAATTGAATTATAGTATACAAATATTTTTAAACTCGGCATAGACCAGATTCCAGCTTCATCCAGCACCATCGCCGTATTATGCTCTGCCAAACTGACAGACTAAGTTCTCACCGACGTGCTTCTTGCCATGGTGATGATCCAACAACTCCGCGAATGACCATGGTTCACTCCTAATGCGAGAGGCAGTCGTGGTGTAGCTTCTAGTCATAGGGACCTCTACTGCATGCCTCACCTTCCTATGGCATACTTTGAGTTGTTCTTCAAGTGCAGAAATGTCTTTGATTAGCGGACACCATCTACAACATCGTGCTCGCTATTCAGTGCTAATCCTGGCGGCGACGGCGCTCGGAGTTTGCCAAACAAGCAAACTGTCAAGTGGTGACATAAATGCCACTCAGCACAAGCTTGTGACCCTTCTGTGTGCGTGCGCGTGGATATGGATCCTACAACATAGATTTCGCACCATGAACATTGGAAGGAGGTAGTTAAAGCTCTAAATAAATCCTTATATGGATCGGTTAGAGAACATATTCAGCACTTCAGAGCACTCAAAGATGTACAATACGATCATACGACCTCTCAGGGTGGGTCTGGATGCTCTCATCTCACCGTTCTTGAACTCTATCCCAGAATATCTCGGTGATAGCCTGGTGGCAAGTTGAATCTGGGAAATCCACAGGAACTAGCGAGCGGAGGTTGGTGTGCACCGATGGGCCCATCTGCTTCTGGTATCAACTTGCTACGTAAGAGATATACTGCAATATGTAATTGCCTAATGCATGCGACGTGTACTTGATTCATTGTCAGAACATGCCATTCACGTAGCATAGTCGGTCCAGTTAGTCTTAAGATGTTGTAATGGAGAACTGCAATTTCAAGTTCTATTTATCCTTAAACTGGGCTTCTACCGACGTACTTGTCAAGGAGACGTGTAGCGCATAGGTATGGCTTCAAGAGATAATCAGAAAGAAGCGGGATAGGGGCGTATGGTGGCGCCGATCAGTTGATAGATTGATCCGACTCGGATGTCATGAATGGGTGCTTCCGCGTCCCCTTGGTTTTATTGGTTCCAAGCTGGCCTTCTATACATGACAAGTAAACGCTTAGGAAGCATACCTAACAAAGGGTGTACAGAGAGTCGTATTTTCCTCTGTAAATTGAATCATCCATATGGTGCGGACAACGGATGTTTCGTGATTATGAACAATCGACTTCCTGCTATTGAACATTCTGCCTAGTGTGATCATGTGGACCTCAGATATACACAACTGTATTTGACATCGTTGGTATCAGATGCCCCCATTCAATATTAAATATGTTGCCGTCACTCTACCGTCATTGTATCTCACCTGGAGCTGTGTGAAATGCGTAGGAGGCATGGTAAGACAATTGAACCATAGTATACAAAGAGTTAGAAACCCAGAATTGACCAGATGCAGCCTTCATCCAGTACCATCCCCGTATATGGTATTTAAAGATAACTCCCCGCCAAACTGACAGATAAATTCTCACCGACGTGCTTCTTGACATGGTGGTGATCTAACAATTCCACGAATGACTCGCTGGTACTAGGCGGGCGAGTGAAGTTCTGGTTGGGAGCAACATAGTCGACAACTACATTGCGGAGGAAGAAGCGCCCATTCCGTCTTTTCTGATGTTGTAGCGGGTGTTTCTGATGCCACTCGGCGCAAGCTGGCTTGCGTTTCTATCCTTGGCTGACTTTGAAGGCAGTCATAGAGCCTTTATTCTTTCGTCATGCGAAAGGCAGTCGTGAGACGCGTGGGTTGGGTATAGTTATTAGTAATAGGGACCAAGGCTGCCGAGCTATTCCACTGCGTGCCTCACCTGCCTATAGCCTACTTTAAGTCGTTCTTCAAGTCCAGAAATGGCTCTGATTAGCAGGCATCGTCAATGACATTGTGCTTGCTATTCAACGGTACTCCTGGCTGCGACGGCACCGGGTGTTTGCTGAGCAATCCAACTGTCAAGCGGCGACATAGACATCAGTCAATAGGATCTCGTGGCCCCTTGGTGTGCGCGTGGATATGGAGCCCATAATTCTGTATGTAACACTATCGCACAAAATCCTGTGGCACAAGGTGGAATGCGGTAAACCTCCAGGGAACGTCCAGCGGTACTTGATGCTCACCGACGGGTTCTTAAGTCTGGTTCTGGCACACACTTGTCCGGGAGCTGGCTTCGAACCCGCTGTCTGGCCGGTCGGACATGTAGCAGGTCTGTCACGAAATAAGTCATCCTTCAACGTGAGGGCCGGAGATCCATTCGTCCCTTTGGCAGCGTGAGGCAGGGAGAGGTAAGGAAACACTGGGCGCGAACCCTAGGGCAGAATGGAAATAAGGAGACCGCAAGACTGGTGGTGCGAGAAGAGTGCCATTATGTTCCAAGTCCTGTTGCTTCTCGAAAGTTCCCGTTTATGCGATTCGGACGTCTAGGCAAAGCTGCGACCTCCACGTAAGCACCAGGCCTTTTTGGGAGCTATCTTGAGCAGCAGTGCCGCCAAATTCGCTGTCTGGCTGGATCAGAGCTGTAAACCTGTAGCAGAGTCCCTCGAATAGCATGTTGTTAAATGTGAGGGTCGGAGATTCGTTCGCTCTTTTGGCATGGCAGGCCAGGAGAAACCGAGCCAGGCTGGAGGTGAATGGAAATACGAAGGTCGCAAGACTGGCGGTGCAAGAACAGGGGCGCTGTTGTGTTCTCGTACATCCTATTGCTTCTCGAAAGTTCCTCTTAATTCAATTCGGGCGTCTGGAAAAAGCTGCGGCCCTTTCTTAGCAATCATGCTCCTCAAAGCTTGTCGATTCATAGAGCTTCATGGTCCAGCCCATCCATTTTCACCTACTCGACTCAGCCCTGCATAATTCGCACGAAACGAATGGAAGCAGAACTTGAAGGTTCCCTCGGTCCCCGAGCCGTGTATATATGGCGTGATAGAGAAGAGGAGTTCATAGGCCGAGAGGCCGTGTTTTCGTGCGCCTTCAAACGACTCTTCAACGTTGTTGGCGGCCAGCACCAAGTCCAATTCAAGCCTTTATTTTCCCATCAATTAATCAATATTCAATGGCCATATAGTTCTGCTACCACTACATACTCCTTTGAGGGCGAAATGGCATGGAAGTGGTTGGTATATGAGTTTGTATTGCATAGATGTGGCTTCGAGCTTCAAGAGGTTACCGGAAAGACGCGATTGGACGTGGATAGGGAGACGGATAGGGAGATAGGGGGCGGCGCTCGAGATTGATCGTACCGGATCAGTTGTGATTGGGTGCTTTCCCGCCCCCGGCTTGAGTGTTAATTGAGGGGTTTATTGAGGAGTCCCCTTTCTTCACCGTTATATATAAATGTCGAGAGCACTTTACTAGTCACTATAACAAATTAAATTGACTCAAAGTCAACATATAATCCCAAAGCGCGAACCCATCCGGCATCCAATGCCAAGCCCGACAGCCGCCCACCGGACATCAATGCATCAAGCATCAATATGCAGACCCAAATTTATCTGCGTCGCCCTAACCGGTAACGTTACCTTTCCTCCATTATGTTAAATGGGCGTGTGTGCACTGCTGTGCAGTGGAATGGAATGCGGTTAGGATGAGCCTGACTGACTCATTCCCCCACCTGAATGACCTGGGGAAAACGTGCTGAATGTTCGTTGCTTTCTACCTTTCTACCCTCTCTTCAGGCCTACACTACTACTGCGCAACTGAAGCTTTTAGATTGGAGAACCTGCACAGGGTCCGTGGTAACTGCAAATGGGTTATCGATCTCAATTAATATCTAGGCGCTCGATACCTCTACACCTTTGAGTGCGACACAACCCACCTGCAAGACTCGCCTGCGTCGCCCAACGTATCCTCCAACGTACTCTGCCATTCGACCAAGCTCCGGTTGGGATTGCTACGCAAAAAGATGCTCGAAAACTCGAAGATCGGGCCATAATCACGAGGAAAGAGGGGGCGCTGCGGAATGTCGACATACCACGTTCATGCCCCCTGAAATGAGCCTACATCTGCAAGGCAGAAGCTGGTATAGGGTAGGGACGGGTGTCGGGAATAGACTCCGCGGAGTTTGGATTTTGGGGTTCGAAAGGCGCATCGTCGGGACTCGGGGTGGCGCGTCCATCCATCATCCTTTTTGGACCCGTTCCAGTCCAGATTCAAATCTTCAACTATTCGCAATAACTGTGACCATGGTTATTCTCAAAATTCACATCCTGGGGGTCCACTTTCCCACCCAAATCAAAGGTCGCGGTTTTTTTGCTACCAACGATCCGGGGGTGAAACGCGATTTTGGTGTCGGTTCTTGCAACTTTGCAGGGTGAAAAGGCGTATAGAGCATGTTCTGCCCGGAACTTTGGGACGCATCCACGATTCCACATTCATATTCTCTTTAGCCTTTCATTGTGCGTGAAGCGGATGCTTTAGGAGGGAACGTGGTGGAGAGGATGGATGACAACCACCGGCAGTTCATGGCTTTGTCGATCTGGCTAATCCGAATTGGGGGCATCAACACTGGTCTGAACCGACTTAAACCTCCTACGGCTTGTCG
Source organism: Coprinopsis strossmayeri (assembly GCA_900156845.1). Lineage (NCBI taxonomy): Eukaryota > Fungi > Basidiomycota > Agaricomycetes > Agaricales > Psathyrellaceae > Coprinopsis > Coprinopsis strossmayeri. Next base: position 67,268 of record FTPT01000093.1, on the reverse strand, counting down.
AAGTTAGCCTTACCTAGAGGTCTAGTGCGTGCCTATGCGCAGCATCTCAAAATCATCATGTACCCCTGTCGGACTCCCGGGCCAGCAACGAAGCTAAGCTGAAGGTTATGCTTTCCAACTTCCAAGATTGAAACTTCGGATCTCTCCTGACCATCAGTTTCAGTGTTGCTCTTTGGTTTTGGGTCTGGTCAAATCAATAGGGCGACTGGGATAGTGCCGTCCTGCACCTAGACCTCCTGAAGATACACGTTAACGGTAACTTTGTCTTCGCAGGATCAGCAACTGTGTCGATTCTCTATCATCCCTCTGTGATCACACCAGCTCGCACGCAACTCATGTTCATGACAACACTCTTCACGATCACATTTCCTATAGCCTCCGCCCTCAATCATCATCTAAATTCGCCAGTGATCGTGAATATGAAATCAACCAAATCACGCACATTGCGTGCGGTATGGCATGCATAACCGACCTGGCCTCGTCCGGCGTTCCTTTCCCTGCACCCGTGTCGGCCTTAAAGGCGAACGTTCAATTCAATATGCAGACGGAACGGACGGATTTATATTTCTGTCAACTGCGCGAAGCTAGCCTGGAGACCCGGTTTTCTGGGTAGTTCTGAGTCATCGTCGCCTTGGATCAGTCACTAGCTCACCGCGGATGGATAACCGCTTCCCGCTACCCGCACTGCCGTCACCGTCACCCTCCAGCCTTGTCGTCAACATCAACAGGGTGTGACGGCGTCAGATGGTGGTTTTGGCCCTTGGGCGCCTATCTGCAAGATCATCTACCGCCTTCCATGTGCGACGGGATGGGTGTTGTTACCCTTGCAACCTTCATCCCTCAATGTGACGTGAAGTCCGCGCCCGCAAAGGTGATATCGCTATCGCATAACCAGATAATAATATGGTCTCGGCTGATCATGGCGACGTTGGTTGGAACTTCGAACTTCCGAACAACGAATGTTCCAAGAAGACTTTGATTCAGAGTTCCAATAGGCTCAGCTCGTTCCGGCCAGAGCCAGAGTCCGGTTGCCAATGTTCCATCCCTCATTTCATTCCTGGGGTTGTAGATATTGTATAGGTCCGGAGCATTCTGTCAATGTCAATGTCAATGTCTACGTTCCTGCCAAGGTCAGCTCGCAGGAAGTAGAACTCAAAGGGACGGACATTCCCATCCCCTACCATCTTGTGTCTATGTCGGCACCAAACCAAACAGCCAAACCTGGCAACTTCTTCCTTCTGATCCCACCCGAGCTTCTTTCATCCCTGGATTCCTGGGTTTCTGGAACGTGGATATGCAGAATATGGAACATGGAATATAGTCACCCGTTCCCTTCACATCCCCCATCTCAACATCACGCACGATGACATGCCCCTTCGAATAAGGGAACCTGGGCCCATCTAGCGGGACGCGTGATTCGATTGGGTGCGAGGTCGCACCGTGCTCCCCCCGTCTACTCGTCGAAGGAACGCACGAGATAGCCTAGCCCCTCTCCCAACCCAAGCTTTTGCCATAGACATAGAGTATATTCTATGTTCTATGTTCTATGTTGCATGTTGCATGTTCACGTCCATCTGGGGCAAGGTGAACAACCCCTTTCTCTTTCCTTCTCCTTCTCTTTCCCTTTTACTCAACGCTTCGGCTTCCCTAAGCACTTTGCTTACCGGAATCGACAGCGGAAAACTGATAACCATCTCACCTTCGAATTGCCTGCAGGCAAAAAGACTCACCAAATTCGCCCCCCAATGCCGTCACGTCACGGCCTAACCGCAAGTGCTCGTAAGTAACTCGATGCATCATCTCAATCCGGCAAATCATATCTCATTGGTCACAGTAATATCGATAGTCCGAAAGAGGGCACAGTTAACGTTCGAATACGAATGCGCAGGCGGCGGAGAATTCCTCACCGCAAGATAAGATAAATGATTAATGAGCTGGTGGCGCAGTGAAGCTTAGCTCACGGGCGGGACGACGGTACGTCTGTCACATCCCCCAATCATACTTCTCTTGTCACACAAAGGGGGGCACATTAACAGCCATTAATACGTTATAATTTCAGGCGAATACGAGTATACACTACATTTCGTGAATCGTCCATCGTATGAAAAAGGAAAAGGGAAAGGAAAAGAAAGAAAAACTAATACAAGGCGTAAGGTGGTGGAATAGGTGGTAGGTTGAAATACAATAACTGTGAAATCGGCACAGCCAACTAGAAGAAACAGGTACACAAAGTACAAGAGCGTTACCAACGCTCGGGATCATCAAAGCTTCAAGTCGTCGCAAATGCAAATTATAACGTGGATGTGAATGTTAGGGGGTTGCCATCTCTTGAAGAATGAAGAATGAAAAAGTCGTCGCGGTCGTAAAAGGAGGGTATGAGGAAGTGTGGGATATCAAAACTAAAATGCAAATGGGGCCGTGATGGAGGAATGGGAGAGAGAGAGAACATAGACGCAGAATGAAAGGAATCATAACAGAGTGAGTGATATAAAAAAGCATAAAGTGGTGGTTGGAATGTGCTGATACTGATGGTGATGCTCGTGAAAAAACAGGGCCATAGACATACATATTACAGGAATGGAAACAGAAACAGAACGAGAAGCTGTGCGGCATTCGACATGACGGAAAATGCAAACAGAACAACGTATATGTGAGATGCGAGTAATTGTCCAGATGCGAAAAAGAGAGAGGAATAGGAAGAAAGGAATTGGGGTTGCGATGTATCCGATAGCGTGATTATGGTGGTTGGATGGTTGGATGTGCGAATGTGGAAATGAAGAAAAATGGAAAGCGAGAGAACGAGGTGCGATAACAAATTTAATCTTGCGAGACTGAACCAAAAACGAGAAAGTGTGTTGACCGATAGCAACTAGTGTAGTTCCGAAAGTCCGAAGACAGAATGAGACTCCAGTGCGCGAATGCCGAGTGATAGGTGAATGGGGGATAGGCAATTGAAGGAGGGAGAGTGGTGGTGGTGGTCATGCAGGCAGGAGTCGATCTACGACGACTAGTACACCCCTTCGAGCTCCAACTTCCAACAGTTCTTTCCTGGGGAATCAGGCCCTGTCCATTGCGTCAACCCCTTGAACATCCGTCGTCCCTTCAGCAAATCAATCCTGCAGATCCCTTTCGACCGAACGATGCCAGGTATCATTGGCCCATCGTCGCACCGCTGGTTGAACGCGCCTTTGCACCGTTCGATATACTCCGGCCCGATTTCAGCGAGTTCATCAGGCGTCAATGGGATCGAGAAAGTATCGTAAATCCCCCGGAAGACATCAATACACCGTAGCCCTTGCGGGTGGCGAAGATAGATAGGCCACCGCCCCAACCTGCCATTGTGGTAGATGACCATCTCGGTCAAGGTCGTGTGCGTTGACGCTGGCTGCGTCTCTTCCTCCCGGGTGAGAGAGTCGAGCTTTTTGGGGCGCGAGGAGTCACCGGTATTCCGGTAGACTTGGACCTCGTAGGTTTGTATACGCGGGTCAAACGCCGTGTCGAAGTAAAGGGCAGGTTTACCCTTGCTCTTCCGCGTCTCGTAATCAACGAGCTGCCAGTTCAGCGCGATGGCTTCGGCTTTCATGGGCACTTCTTTGACAACAGCTTTGCGGTAACGCGTTTTGTCGATTTTGATTGGGAGCACGGGGGCAGATGCGGAGAAGCTGTTGTGCCGCGACCTAGTCTGCTGGTCTTGCGGAACAGTGTGGCTTCGGGAACGAGATAGTTGGGAGTGTTGTGATGGCGGGATAATGGGATCGGGAAGCGGCTGAGTGTGCGCGGGTATAAACGCTCGCTCATGGTTCTGCCATGGGTATGTTGCCCATGCATCTAGGTTCGACTGTGATTGCGTTTGCGTTTGCGTTTGTGGATATGTCTGTGACCGCCGCGTGGACTTTTGGTACGGTCGGTATTGTTCCGTGTCTGGGCATGTCGTTATCAATAACGGTAAGTGTTCCGTACTCTGCTCCACCGGCTTGCGAATACTCACCGGAATGGTAGGATGTAACCGAGGATTCCTGCCGTCTGAGACGCTCAGTATGGGATGGGGGTTCTAATCGCTATCATCAGCTCCAGGTGGACAGGATGAATGGAGAGCAACTTACCACGGAAGTCTTGGGCAGGCGGAGAAGGCTGGTATGATTTGGATTGGGGCGAGTTTTTTAGACATGACTTTAGCGGACCTATGGCAGGCAGGGAGCATGCTGTTCTAGCTCGCCGCCATATAAACTTGCAAAGCCGCCACTTACGGGGTTCTGGTCTCGACTGGGGCTGGGCTTCCCGGCTTTGTTCTTGCATGCGCTGCATTTCCTCCCTCTTCTCCGCCTCAATCTCTTTCGCCGCCTTTGATGGGACTGATATTGCCGGGAGATCAGACGATCGTCAGGCGATTAGGGTCTGGTGAGCACATACCTCTTACAATCGTCGACCGTGAGCGGAGGGGAGCGTTTGGCGGCATGGGATGTGGAGGTTTGTATACAACAGCTGTGGGAAGAAGAGAACCTGGGTTCAATCATCGCGTCCTTATCAAAGCCGACCTATCGGGATCACGTACTTCCTTCCCGCTCGATTCTCTCCTTGGTGAACGAGGTCGCGAACCTGTCCATGGTGCTTGCTGTCGGCATTGGGGGTTTGTAGTTTTGTTTTTCTGACTTCTGGAACCAGGCTCCAAAGCAGTTATTCGATTCAGTCGGATGCGGGGGGATTTGTTGGTAGTAGCTATATTGGATGGTGGCGTTGAGCTGTGGGCTTGTCGGCAACGCGACGCTCGAGAGCTTTGGCGTCGAGGGACGGTCGGCCGACTTCCATTTGAACATCATGGAATGAGGAAGAGGTTGGGAGAGAAAGGAACTGGGGTATGAACCTGATGATTATAGGGCCTCAATGAAGCCACGAGGACGTCCGGTCGATCAACTGTTATAATTATCGCGTTAGTGCCGGTACAGAAGGTGAAATCTAAAAAATATCTACCTTTCTTCTGGTGGTGGGGGTAGAAAACGAGGAGGCCAGGCTACACGAGGCGAGCAGCGAGTCCAATTGATATATTGCTGCTATCATGTGATGCCCCTTTTTTCTTCCGCTCATTGGGGTCTCCTTTGACTTTTAGTCCGGGCGCTTCCTTACCTTTAGTCTGGGCCACTTTTTCTTTCTATCCTCAGCGCTAAACCAACCACTGCTCTTCACATCGCTTACCCATCTTACACGGCAACTATGAGCTTAACGATAGATGTCTCCAGGGCTTCATTGCCGGGGTCATGATCGACATCCATTTCTTTTCTACCTTGTCCGCCCGATAAGGCCATGATACGGGCCAGATGGGCGAGGATAACAAAAACCTGCACTCGTATTTGAAACAAAGCCGGAAGGTGCGTGGTTGTGTATGGTTGTATTTCCTTAAGTGATGTAGAGAAAGGGTGCTTTAGAAGCCCGTTTCAAGTTGTGATAAACAAAGAAAATAGAGAGGACGGCATCAACTCGTGGCAAGAGAGTAGAGAGGAATGTTCTGGTTCTTCTCCGAAGTATGCGTTCCTTGACGGTTTTTCCGAGTCCGGGGAAATGCCCCGCACTTACTCTGGTACGCCAGTCTTGGGACCTAGTCCTTTGGTACCCAAGTCTCAGCGCTAATTTGCGTCCGGAACTTGACTAGGTTTCCACAAGTCCGTATCTCTCGCTATGAAACTGAAATGAGAGGATGATGTCAACGTCAAGTCTATCGCAGCCTTATCCTTGTGATGCAGCTCGCCAAATCCCAGTCCATCAGGGACGCTACAATCGACACCCACAAACCGTTTCTTACTCCATCCGTGAGTCTTTCCCCGTTCATTTCTCTAAGGAAGAGGACGAATTTCAATGAAAACAAATTAAACGAACGTCGGATCATCTGAGCATTTGACTATCTTCTTGAATGAGGGTATGGGCAAGGCCTCACGAGCACCGGCACGGCTGGATGCAGACCACGAGGCTGAGAGAGATTATCCCTGGTTTTTAGCTTATCGAGGCGCGAAACACGGAGGAAAGGTCAGAAGTCAACCAGTGGCGTCGATAATTTGGACCCGGCATCTTGGATTTGTGCGCGTGACATTCAAGATAGAGTCGAGTCTCTTTGTACCTAACCAACTGTTTTCCCAGCAATGACGCTGGCCTTTGTTTATTTCCTTTGGCAATTCTGAATTTCTCGAATTCCTATAGTGGAAAGATGGCGCTTGGATTTGCACATAGGTACCTTTGGCTGTGCGGCATGATAGCACGCGCGTATCATGTACTGCTCCCGAGGAAGAATCTGGATTTGGGTATTTAGAATTCGAAGATGGTATCGGAAGAGCCCTTGTCTGCCTCTGTGTACATACAATCTTGCCTTAGTCCAGTCACATACACGCGACAGACTGGAGGCATGATATCCACACGGCTGGGGGGACGCTCCGCAGTGTTGATGCCAGTGAAAGGATGAAGAACTAGATCGTAGTGAGAATCAAGATGGATAGTCGTCTGTTGATCATCTCGTCTTGATGCAAGGTTTTGTGTATTATATCAATACTAAGTCGAGGTGCTAAGTAAGACGAGTCGTTTCAAACCAAAGCGGGCGAGTGACGAGCAGCCTTGTTGATCATGAAGAAGCTTGCTTGACCACGAGTTTGTGCGATTGTTCTAAAGATTGTCAATGGTGGCGGCGCCGTAGGGTCTGCCACTCTGTCACGAGGGGGTGAAGTTTGGAATCGGAAAATTGCGAATCGAATTTGGAGAGACTGTGGATGGTTGTCTGTCGTGGATCCCCCTCCCGATATATATCTCTCAGAGCATACGGCACGTATGTTTCATGTACACGATATACTTCGACTTATTCAGATTGGATTGCGAGCGCCGCCGCCGTCCTCCTGGAGGGAGGAAGAAAGAGTAAGCACAAGGAGCCTCGAAGTAGCCGTGGCATTTGAGATGTCAAAAAGACGATCGATCCAATCTGAAAAGAGCACGAAATGGAAGACTCTCTCGGAGGATTTTAGCGGCAAACAGCCTGCAGTGCACTCTAAAAGGTCTATACATCCGTGCAGTGCGTAGTTCAATCGTTATCACCAATGCTGTTTCTGGTATTTTTACCTATCGAACTGGGAGGTGCGGCCCTGAATCGTTGAAGAGAATCAGCCAAGTCTTCCTGAAATGAACGAACCGTTCGCTATCATAATCACTCTAACGATCATCCAGATTATAGGAAATCCAACTTCGAAATAAATATAACAAATCTCCCACAGGCGCTTAGTCCAAGCACCGATGCCTTCGTGCACTAATCTAACTTCAACAATCTATACTTACGCAGATTGCGAATGTTTTTCTGTTGGTTCTTCTTCCTTCATCCACCTTCCATCAGCATCATCCCCCAAGTCCAGACACATCAATGCAATGCTCTATTTCAAGACGTTGATTGTTGCGCGCACGCCGACTTCAAAGGACTGGGGTGGGCGGGTGATAGATGGTTATCCGACCTGTTTAAGTTTGCATTTCCCATTTGGTTAGATACTTACCGCTTCCTAGGAAATCAGATAGCCGCCTTTGATGGTAGCTCACTGCCCCTAAGCACAAAACGAGCCTCATGTATAGCGCGCATCTGATGCGCTCCATCCGTACTTTTGATCCGGTAGTCCAAATTCAGCCTCCCGGACGGACGGACGGCCGGTGTCTTCCTACATCACATGATCAGGTCCCCAAAGGAGATGCACGAAAAAATATCAGTGGTCGTTACTTTGAACGACGACAAACGACTTTGGACGAACGACTTGGGCGGCTGCATTTTGCTCGCTAGCTTCTCTCTCTAATCTCTTTTTGCTTGCTTGAGCAGCTGCTAGTACCGTTCTGGGTATTGCGGCTTTGCTGGGTCGAAACTAGAACCCAGGTTCTCCAAGCTTCAAATTTACCGAACTGAAGCTCAAGTTCACCGCCAAAACAACTCAAGACTTGTATATCCCAAAATGGCGTCGCATATCCTCTTTGAATCAGCATCTGGCTATGCAATCTTCGAGGTGAAGATCTCTGAAGACATTGGTGCCAAGTCCCGGGAGATGCAAGAGAGCATCAAGGATCTCGGAAAGTTTGGCAAGATGGTCACTTTGCAGAGCTTTTCGCCGTTCAAGACTGCCGCACAGGCTTTGGAGAACATAAACGATATCTCTGAAGGTGTGTTTCGGTCGTTGTTTTCTTTTTACTTTGGAAGGGGAGTGTGGTGTCGAGGCTCTATTGTACCTGGGTCTCGTAGAGGGTTTTGTTTGAAGCACGGGGCATTTTTCAACGATAACGGCTATTAAATAACTATATATTTCAGGCGTTCTCAACGAGTACCTCCTCAACATCCTTGAATTAAACCTCTCCAAGCCCTCCAAAGCCTCCAAAATCACATTGGGCGTCTCCGACCCTCTCATTGCCAAATCCATCAAGGATGCGCTCGGTTTCAGCGTCGACGCCTCCGAAAAAACGCAAGACCTCATCCGCGGCATCCGCCAGCACGCCCCCAAGCTCCTCAAAGGCCTCCAAGCTGACGACATTAAAAAGGCGCAGCTCGGTCTCGGCCACTCCTACAGCCGCGCCAAACTCAAGTTCAACGTGAACCGAATCGACAACATGATCATCCAGGCTATCGCCCTCCTCGACCAGCTCGACAAGGACGTCAACCTGTTTTCGATGAGGATACGCGAATGGTATGGGTACCATTTCCCAGAGCTCGTCAAGTTTGTGCCGGATAACCACCAGTATGCGATGGTTGCTCAGTTCATTGGGGATAAGGATGCGTTGGATGAGGAGAAGTTGCCTGATCTTGCTGCGTTGCTTGGGGACGACTCGACGCTCGCGCAAAACATCCTCGACGCCGCGCGCGGCTCGATGGGCTCCTCGCTCTCCGAAATCGACATGCTAAACATCAACTCGTTCGCTTCCCGCGTCGTCTCGCTCTCCGACTACAGGAAGAGCCTGATTTCGTATTTGTCGGAGAAGATGAACCAGGTCGCGCCCAGCTTGACGGCGCTGCTTGGAGAGAGGATTGGAGCACGCCTGATCAGCCATGCGGGAAGCTTGACGAATTTGAGCAAGTATCCCGCGAGCACTGTGCAGATTTTGGGTGCGGAGAAGGCGTTGTTTAGGGCGTTGAAGACGAAGGGGAATACTCCCAAGGTCCGTCTTTTTGCGCTTTACATGATGTTGTGGTGGTGGCCGATTAGTTGACGAATGGTTTTCTTAGTATGGATTATTGTACCATTCGACGTTCATTGGACGTGCCGGCCCCAAGTTCAAGGGCCGGATATCGCGATTCTTGGCTAACAAGTGCTCTATCGCGTCGAGGATAGATTGCTACAGTGGTATGGTCTCTTTCTGGTCTCTAATAGAGGGAACTCTCATCTCACGCCATGTTTAGACCACCCCACCCCCAAATTCGGTGAAGCTCTCCGTGCTCAAGTCGAGGAGCGTCTCAACTTCTTCGAGACTGGCCACCCTCCCTCCAAGAACGCCGATGCTTTCCGCAAAGTCTTCGAAGATCTCGCATTGGAGGACGGCTCGGACGACGAAGATGGGGATGTTGAGATGAAAAACGCGAGTGCTGGAGCGTTTACGACGCTTGAGGCTGAGCCTTCGAAGAAGGAGAAGAAGGATAAGAAGAAGAAGAGGAAGTTGGAGGATGCTATGGATGTTGATGAGGAGAGCGAGGAGGAGCAGCCTTCGAAGAAGGTTAAGCTGTCTAAGGAAGAGAAGAAGGCTTTGAAGAAGGCTAAGAAGGAGAAGAAGGAGGAGGGTGGGGATAAGGTGTGTACTCTTTTCTTTTTGTGTTCGGTCTCGTCTGTCTGTAGACTGGTGCTTAAACGTTGTGCGTAGGAGTCATCGAAAAAGAGCAAGAAGGAGAAGAAAGAAAAGAAGGAGAAGAAAGAGAAGAAGAGTAAGGAGTAGACGGTTTGTCTTGCATGTCGTATCCGTCTCTATCCTTCTCTACCTCTCTTGTGAGTTCTCGCGCGTAAGATTGGTGTGCTCTAAGCTCTTGAGCTATGTTCTATTGCTTCATGTCTAGTTTTGTTGCTTCTTCTTTCTGTATTATCTATCTCTTTTTCACTCTATCTCTAATTCCATTGCTTTCGAACGGACTGGCTATTAGACGGGGAGGTCTTGATTACGAGGAGGGGTGGCAGGTGCTCAGAGGACTCAAAGCTGGGTGCTCGAGGAATATTTTTTTCTCATGGGTTACGAGAATATCGACGGCGCCGGTATGTCGAGACTTCCGTCTGTCATGATTCATAAAGAAGTTACGGACAACTTCGCCCGTGTCATATCGAGTGCTGTTGACTCGCGAGGCGGATGAAACCTATCGGTGCTAACCGATGTATTGGTGCTGTTTTTCGTGGCATAGATGACAGTCAAGTTGGAGGGGGTGATAGCAGGTGGCGGCTCTATCCTTGTCTTGTCGGCAACATAGACATTTCAAGTTCGACAGGCCGCACAGTTATAATGATGCCTATCTAATTCTCCGAAAGTCACTTTATCTGCGTCATTTATTATTACTACTTATCGCGTGCACTATATTAAGCTTTGACTCTTGAGCAACGGATTCAGTTGAAGGAATGGGGGAGGAGAACCATGTCGCTCATAATTGACAAGACAAGGAGATATACGGGAATGGGAATAACTGTTGAGAAATATGGGGTGAGATTATTAATAATGGACGCTGTAGCGAAGTTAAGGCTAGTTTGAGATATTAGATTTGAGATGAGTTTTTTTACGGAAGGTGAAGTTGGGAGTGTACTACCACGGCACCGATTGCAAGGCTTTAATGAAGGGGTGTTATCGGGACTAGGGCGTTCTCAGCAAAATGTTAAAATTAATAATCGGGAGATTAGTATTGTTGGGTTGTTGTATAGTTTGAAATTGACTATGACTAATAGTAACGACCGAGCGACGTTCGGCTGTTTCCTTGAAGCAAGAAGGTTCCAGGAGGTTTACTTGGGAATCAGACCGGAATGTGAGTGGGGTCGGGATATCATGATTGTGGTGTTGAGGTAACGTTTGTTTCGGCTATTAGGAACACAAGTAAGGTAGTTACTGTTGTAGGCAAGTAGTATGTAACTAGTTACTAGACCGTCCTTTTGATGTTGGAATGTTATTGAGATGCTCGAAACGAGTGACGATACGATCAATGACGAAAAGGACGGACTTGGATCGGGGGTTGCGATGTATTTAGCTTTTGTAGATAGATCTTGCCTATCAATTATAGCAAACTATTGTATTCGATTTCTTGTCGTGTTGTTGTTGTTCCTGTTTTTGAAGAAGCTTCGGAATATCGAATCGAGATACGTGCTGGAGAGAAGTTAGATGGTGGCTGGCCTTTGAGAAGATGGGCCGTGTAACGTGTAACGTACAGCGTAGTATAACGAGATACCCCAGAGTGTTATGTATTAATGTTACATGTTGGAAGTGGACAAGTATAGATTGGATGGTAGATTGCCGATGGTGGCGGTGGGATGAGAAAGTTTTTATGGAGCGGGGCGAATTGGTTTAGGGGATAGTTTCAGACAACTTCCGATGGCCGTACACATAGCCCGCTAGTCCAAGACGAGAATGGATGCTGTAGTATTTACATGCGACAACCAGATATGACCGAAGCGACAACAAGGCCCGTTAGAAGTTAGGCGAAGGCTTCTAACGGCGTTCTAAACCACTGCTATGGTAGATCACGGTTCTACTGGCGAACCCGCGGTTCTGAAGGAGCCAGGGAGATGTGTATCAGCCGTGTGGGGTTGCGGTAAATAATTTAGACATTTGGGGGTCTTGTTCGCTCTCTTGCATGGGCAATGGAATGCAGTTGTATAACGTCTTCCCGCTATTGAATGGCGGGTCGCTACCCACTGTAGCGTGGCAGGCGCCACCTACCGAGTACCAGCCAGCCACCAATACCAGACCAACTAAGTAGAGACAGATAGGATAGTGGCTCGAGCCTGAGACAGTTGAGCTCGGTCAAGTGGACAGTGGACGCCTTGTTCGCGTCCCAATTCGAGGTATTAATTGCAGCCATTACAGGACTGCCGCGTGTCGTCCAGCGGCGGATAACAGGATATGCCTTGTCTCCCCGTTGACTATTGATAGAATGCCTCAGTACTTGTGATAAGCGATAAGCTATGGAAAATATTGCAAAAGGGGACAACGTCGACGACGGATGTAACGGAGGGTGGGTCCGTAGAGCATCGTCGATGAGCAGGGTCGTCGACGAGACATTCGGACTCAGCACAGGTCGCGTTGAGAGTATAGCAGACAGAGGGGTATGTTGGGATATGATCAATGTCTATGTAGCAAGGGTTGTGTTTTAGCACCATGCTAAGTGGACCCTGGTATGCCTAGCATTGGATCATTACATTCGTACGAAGGGGATCTTAAAAGAGGTCAGAGAGACAATTGACCCAGGAGATTTTCGAGTCACAGTACTGCGGGAGACGCTTGATCCAAGAAGCTTTATTCCCTGGCGCGTCTCAGTGCGGGAGAAGCAGCGTCCAGAACTTGTACCAGCTTCTCTCGGTATGTTCCAAAGTGACCGAAATTAATGGTAAGACCTGTGGTGGCCTCTGCATTGTCCAGCAAGAATTCGTTGTAGATTCGCAGAAAACAAAGAGGTGGTAGAAGCAGAAAGAGATCGGAGAAACCCGACATGGCAGCAATCATGGAACGCGTTACGCGACCTGCACGTGAGTCGAAATTTTGAGTGCAATGTCATTGCTGGTCATTGTCCCCCTTTCTTCTTCCTTGCTTTTATCGTCCTCTTGGTTCTTCAACTTATAACAGCCAGAGTGCAGTGGCCTTTGGTTGACACAAATCTGTATGTCTTCTGCCCTCTGCTCTCTGTGTGCTCGAAGACTGATCACCGAATGTCGTTCTCAGCAGCCGACTGGACTGATCTTATAAAAAGCAAGAGGATTGCAACAAGACCCAGTAGACATGGATCTGCAAACTTTAACGAACCTTTTTACGACCACTTACAACCCCGATCCCAACATCCGCAAAGCTGCGGAACTGGAAATTCGAAAGGTCTGTAATGAATCCAGCCCCTTCCGTGGTTCTATCATAAGCTTAGATTATCGTTATAACTACAGATCGGCAATGAGGAGGGCATTCTAACTGCCCTATTACAGATCATTAACAATGAAAATGTCGATCTGTACGTGTTTTCGACGCGTTTTCGAGTGCAATCGTCGCTCATCTTCGTGCATCGAACAGTGCAACCCGCCAAGCATGCGCCGTCTGGCTCAAAAACAGAGTCTACAAGACCTATGGCATTGAAACAGACAGACGCCCGGAACACCCCTTTATTGTCGCTGCTGATCGCGAGGCTTTGCGAAGCAGCGTCCTCCACCTTCTTGCAACTTCCCCCTCCCGTCCCTTGACAATCCAGCTGGCAACTGTGTTGAAGACTATCGTTGCCCATGACTTCCCTGAAAAGTGGCCTGGGCTCTTGGACCAGGTCAAGAGGTTGCTGGAGAGTGGCAACATCAGGGAGGTGCATGCTGGTTGCGTGGCTGCTTTGGAAGCCGTCAGGGCGTTCAAGTAAGTCTTATCTCGGATAAATACTAATTCTGGACTGAAATGACACGATTACAGGTTCAGACAGAAGAACGACTACCTTCCTCAAATCATCGACGCTCTCTTCCCAACTCTCGTCAACATCGCGACCCAAATGGTGCAGCAACCTCCCACCGCGTCACAAGAAATCCCAACGATGCTTCACCTTATCCTCAAAACCTACAAGACTAGCATCACAGTCAGCCTCTCCGCTCACCAACAATCCGCTGCTTCCCTCGTACCCTGGGGTCAACTCTTATTCACCGTTGTCAACCTCCAAATTCCCGACTCCGCGCTTGGCCTCTCCTCTTCCTCATCTACTCCTAACTCGGCCGCAGACGAAGACGAAAAGGAACGCAGTGAATGGTGGAAGGCCAAAAAATGGGCTTACGCTATTCTTGGACGCTTGTTCCACCGATTCGGCAACCCATCTCAGCTCCCTTCGGCCCTCCAAAAAGAATATGGAACGTTCTCGCAACACTTCGTGACCATGTTCGCTCCTGAAATTCTCAACATTTACTTGAAGCAGGTTCAGCTTTATGTTCAGGGCCAAGCGTGGTTGAGCAAGAAGTGCCAGTATCACATCTTTACGTACTTCAATGCTTGGTGCGTGTTCCTGGACATGTACAATGAATATACCTGACGCGCGAAATGTAGCATCAAACCCAAATCCACTTGGGTGCAGCTCAAACCTCACTTCGAGACGTTAATTTCGACATTCGTGTTTGAGCAGCTTACGTTCAACGAGGCAAGGAAGGAGCTTTGGGACACTGATCCTGTTGATTATGTTCGAGTCTCCGTTGGTGAGTCGATATCTGTTTTCGATGCGTATAAGCGCATTAAATGATCTTATCGGTATCCTCTAACAGATGAGTACGAGATCTACGCGACCCCTGTCTCCGCCGCCACGACTTTCCTCCTCGCACTCGCCACTAACCGAACGAAGATTACGTTCATGCCCATCCTTGGTTTCATTAACAACATTCTGAGATCGTGCGTAGCCTCTTTTTTCGTACTTATAGACTTTAGCTCTGACTTTTGATTTCTTCCCTTCCTCCCTGATCCCGTTCGTCTCATCCTTTCGAACACGCGTGTTGTTCACCGGCGCGAACACAACCTTTACCGCATCTACTGCAATCACCCATATCCAGCAACGCGCCAGCGCCTCAACGCTTTGGTGCCCTCAACATGGCAGCAGCACTCAGCCCACACTTGATGAGCCACCCCCAAGTCAAAGGCGACATGCAACAATTCGTCGTGTCGTTCGTGAGCCCTGCTTTACAGGCTCCTGAGCCTTACCTTCGGGCTATTGGTCTCGAGATCATCGGAACAGTAGTCAAACATGGATTGCAATTTTCTAGCCCTGAGGTGAGATATCCCCGGTTTTATTTCTCCTAGTGTCGTATGCGTTGAGGTCACAAATAAGTGAGGAGAAATGGACGCTGATTTCGTATTCCTTTCTCTTTGTAGATCTTGAATAACCACTTTAGGGCTGTTGCTAAGCTTTTGGACGATCCAGAGTTTCCTGTCAAGGTTCAAGCCGCCTTGGCATTGACCGAAATGGTTTTGGTTTATGATGAAGTACGGAGCGCTCTTGCTCCCGAGGTTGGAAAGGTTATTCAAGGTATGGATCCCTTGCTTCCTCATCTTACCTACCAACTACTTAACCTTCATCTTCTCCTTCCCAGACCTCCTCAAAATGTCCGACGAAACCGACCTCAACATCCTCAACCACAGCACGGAAGTCATGGTTGACCAATACCACAAAGAGCTGCTCCCCGTTGCCGCTCAACTCACTGCCCACCTGTGCGACTCGTACCTGCGTTGTGTCCGTGAGATCGCTCAACAAGAGAGCGACGTCAACCCCAACAACCTCGAGTTCGAGGATGTTGTCGATGTGGGCGATGATAAGACGTTCGTGGCTATGGGCATTGCTAAGACGATCTCGACGGTGGTGGATTCGATTGACACCAGCAGTGAGATTTTGGCTCAGGTTCAGGAAATTATCATCCCTGTTATCGTTTTCACCCTTGAGGCTAAGCTGATCGGTGAGTTCCCTTTCTCTATTGACATGAATTTTACAGGAGATGCTGACATTTGTGTGCTAATGCGTAGATCTCTTCGACAATGTGTACGAGTTGATCGATAGCTTGACCTATCACCTCAAGGCTGTTTCTCCCAACATGTGGAGAGTCTTCGAGCTCACCTATGCGCTCTTCAAGAACGAAGCCGTTGATTTCCTTGAAGGTGCGCAAATCCCATCATTCCCTGCCCCTGATCCTCTCCTAATTGAAATATACCCCTTATAGAAATGCTCCCCTCGCTCGACAACTTTGTCTCTTATGGCACCGATGTGATCAAGAACAATGAGGAGTACAAGCGAATGCTGGTTGATATCTATACTTCGTCTATCGTTGGCGAGCATCTGGGCGAGAACGACCGCGTCAATGGATCCAAGTTAGCCGAATCAGTTTTGTTGAATTTGAGAGGACATGTTGATAAGGTCCGTTTTGTTTCTTTCATTTAACAACACATACTTAATTCAAGTCGATAATCTTAGTACCTCGAAGTCATCATCTCCACTGCCTTCGGCCTCGTCGACAACACCGAAACCGCTTCTCTCCGCCTCGCCAACCTCGAAGTCCTCATCAATGCTGTCCTCTACAATCCCTCCGCCGCCCTGGTGCTCATGGACCGTCTCAAACCGGGCAATGCGCGCCTCTTTTTTGACCGATGGTTTGCTGCTATCAATTCCGACAACAAGTTGCCCCGTGTTCATGATAAGAAGCTGAGCATCTTGACGTTGGCGGCATTGATGGAGATGCCTGCTGAGACTGTTCCCGAGGGACTGAGAGAAGGCTGGCCTGGTATCGTCGGTGGTGCTTTGAGGTTGTTCAAGGACTTTCCCAAGGCTATCGAACGTAAGTTTTTTTTTCCTTTCAATCATTTTGTGATGGCAACTAAACTTAATGCAGGCCGAAAAGCACTCGAAGCGGAATTCCAAGAAGAGGATGATGATGATGAAGGGTACGGAGAGAGGCTACTGAACTTGAACGATGAAGAGGGAGATGTCTGGGACGATGAGTCCGCCTACCTTGAGATGCTTGCCAACGAAGGAGCGCGTCTGAGGGAGAAGCAGAATCGAGCAGATGATGCTGTATCCGAAGAGGATTCAGACGAGGAAGATGAAGAGATTGAAGAAGAATTGGGATATATTAGCCCGATTGATACTGTCGAGCCGTATGTAACATTCAAGAGGGCCTTGACTGGTGCGTCTTCCTTTTTTCTCCTTTTCCGTGCTTGGACTGTGTATCGCTAACGCGGTCAATCCTTTCTTCTCTAGCTCTTCAAATGCAAAACCCATCTGTGTACCAAGCTGCTACGACTGCTTTGGATATTGATCAGCAAACGTTGCTGATGGAGGTTATGCGGCTGGCTGATGCGGCTGGTGCTTAAACGCTTAAACGCTTAAACTGTGCTACATTCATTTGCATTTTTCCAGGCCTTTTGGTAAACTGGATGTAGGCCTGGTTCGGCTTGGAGTTCTCTTGCTACCCTTACTACTACAGGATGATGGATGAAATTGATGGATTTTCGAATGACCCCAATGACCCTTTTTCTCTTCCCCCTTTCTTTATCATTAGATAACTTGTGGCTATCTTGTTACCTGTGCATATACCGTTCCAGACGTACTATTTGGTATCCCCCGTAACTTTTTTTTTCCTTTGCACTCGATGATGACACTCTCCTTTCCCTTTCTCCTCTCGTTATGTTGTACGCTTTTTCATGCCTATTACTCGTTTCCATGTCATGCCACGAAATTGTTAGCTTCGGATTGAATGAATTCCAATGATTCTGATTTGGATGTTCCTAATTAGAGGGCCTAGATGGGGAAGTATGAACTTGAGAATAGGGTTCTGGTGAATGGGATTTCCTTCTTGAGAGGCCTTAGGGTGAGACCTGGTCAGAGTTTGCGACATGGCCCTATTTTCAGCGCCTGTTATACCGACTCCGTCGGCTGCACTAATTGAGATGTAGAGGGAGTCTTCTCATCGCTTAGCGACATGTTCGTCGGATGATCGCTCCCTGCACAGAATCTCATCTCATCGACGCTTGACTTGAAAGTGCTTTAGACCAGGAAGCCATGGCGCTTAACGTTATGTTGCTATGTCGCACCATCCTCGCAAGCGGCAAGATTAATTATGTCGCTGTCGGCCGTCATGAAAGCACTGGCAACCGTCTCCTGCTCCGTCGGACTTTTGCAAAGGGGCTATGGTCTAGAGGGAGTTCCAAGCATCGGAGGCAGTTCTGTCGTCCGACAGACAGAAAATATACTGATGGTTGGAAGGCTCAACCTTTCTGGTTAGAAGGGCGGATTGGAAGGCACGTACGCTCGTACACGTTTTTGATGGGCAGTGCCCTCCGGTATATGGTCTGTCAAAGAACGCAAGCTAACAGACTATTTCTAGACCTATTGGGAGGTAAGGGACCATATGATCAAACTTGAGTCAGAGCTGCTCATTGCATTGGACATACGCAGACCCCTTACGGTCAAAGAAACTCTCAGCATTCAGTAGTTGCATTCAGTCTAAAATTAGACGCTCCGACACACACTATAGTAGTAGTTACTGAATACAATGGGAGGCTTCAGATTTAGAAGCTTCAGCGATTGAGTTCTGTACTCTTCAAAGGCTCTGTACCATGTCTGGACGATTCTCCATGTGTATGCATGCAACACTCCCGCTGCCACAGTGTGACTTCTGAGAATTGAATATAGATGTATGCTTCTTCGCAATTCTTTGCAGGCTCGACAGAGCTCTGAGAATTTAGCACTTGTCTCTTCTATCTGTTTCATTGTCTCTAAGGATAGCCTCATGCCCACTGTAGGTACGGAATTGGACTATCGTTGTGTCCCAATCCCTCGGCAAATTCCGACTTCACTAGTGTAACAAAATCGAAGTCGAAGTTGCGCGAATTGAAAAAATAGCATTGCACCCGGTTAACCTCAATAGTAAGTAGTACCGACCTTGATTTAATATGTACAGATGGGCCATTAGAATCCTGAGTTAAAGTTTGTTTTTTTCTCCAAGAGGAAAACTCTTAGAATCGGAGGAGGGCCTGGCATGAAACACGCCGGACGAGAGGAGGGTAATTCATAACGCCTCAAATGATGGTACAAATTCCTCGAGTGCCAGAAAATCAACAACCTATCGTTTCTGATTTCCAGAAGAGATGGGTGTAACTATCTTGCCGTTATCGAGTGTTGGCTGTACCAGGTTGCACAACTTGCAACGTGTTCTAAAATAGCTCATCGCCGAGTGGCCCGTCTACTGGCATGATCTCATGAGTCGTGGTTCTTCGCAGAAAGATGTACCAAACCTGCAGCTCGCAGGATTTACCGAGACTCGGGAATCGGAATTTTCGAATGTCCTTTAGCGCGTGTAGTACTCAGAGACAAAGGGTGCGGCGCTGCGCTGTGCGAGAACCCAGGGGATTGTGACATGTGGCCGGTTAGAACTTGGAAACCGTAAGATGTAAGATGGAGCGCTGACCGTCAACTTTGTAACTCTGGACCGCCGATGAGGACGAAATAAAGAGTAAATGTATTATAGCGTCGATCCAATTTTTTTTACGTGGGCGTACGAAACTGCTAGCAATGAGACGCCGCTAAACAGTAGCCTGTGGGAATGGGCTGACTACCTACCGTTCGAAGTAAAGCATCGAGCATAAGTTTATGAACCTTCGAGCACTAAGCTTAACGCTTCGCTTAGCTAGAATAGCGGCCAGGCACACCATTTTTGCCACGAAGGATTATCGTGAGATGTCCTGTAATGCAAACCATACTGGATAAGCTACAGCGTCATTTAATTGATAATAGGATCTTACCGTGTAATACCGTCCCTTAAGGAACCTTCTTCGAGCATCTTTAGTTTCAATGTGGTTAACGTTCGCAAGACTAAGGTCAACCTTGCTGTGATTTTAGGTCAACGAGCCCAAAATTTCGAGTCACCGGCTTCTCCTAGATCTGTATGCAGATTGAAACGGTGTGTGAAACGGTGTGTGACGCCCACACATAATGATATTATCCGATAGGAACATTGCAGAAAGAGGATCCTGAAATCAGCTACCGCAAGTACATACTGAGCACTCCATGACGTTGCATGACACAAGATGACTGGCGCCTCAGGCCACAGGCTTTGGCAGCCTCCAAACGTATTACGCCAAAGGTGCTCACCGCACGATCGAATCAAGTTCCTCCAAGCCCTTCTGCGGCTTGGCCAAAGCTAGAATGAAAAGGAGCTTAAGAACCCGAATATCTCTCCCTTCTTCGAAATGAAGCGAGAGAATCAGCATAGCAAAGAAAGAAGAAGTCAGGTTGCCAAAAAGACCCAGATGATTATATCCGGGAACCCCTGCTTCCGAGCCTTCCAGGTCAGAAGCCACTAGCCATAACCATATTGATACCCTTTCGAATTCGAATTCCCGAAAAGCTAGAGGTAAGCGGCAAAGCCCCTTGAACTCGTAATCAAGGTGGGTGCGCCATCCCAGTGCGATGGTACGTTGGGCGCAAACGATTGCATCCGCTGTTCGATTGTTGGGTCTAGTACACATGATCCCAAGGACGTGAATTCTAGGACCACTCAAAAAAGGATCCGTCGAGATGCAAACTATGCTCTGTCATTGTATAGTAGGTGAATGTCAACAACGGACGCCCGCAGGGGAACGATCACCAAGGTAAGAAGTACGAACAGTCCATAGGAGCTACCACATTAGAAGGAAGTAATGAGATACCTTTGTAGGGACTTCGACACACGGAATTTTTCAACGCCGGCGCGTGTTTGCGGACGTTGTTCCTGTTCTACTTCTGGTCCGAGATGGTGCACTCGAGGCAGCCTGAAGACGATCGTCTTCCCGACCTTTCCCTTTCTGCTTCAGCGATTCCTTGGTCTGTGTATGCTGCTTCTCCTTCCCAGAATCTTGGCTGGTGAGCCAGTCACCACGAAACTTTCTTCTAGAAGCATTGCTGCCGCTTTCTGCATACTCTGCTCGGGTGACGCAATACTGGCTGAAGTCTGGCTGGCTGGCGAACTGGAATGCTGATTTATAGGCTTCGGTGATTGGACTATGGGTTGTATAGATTAGAAGGTAGCTAATAGATCCCACTGTGTACTCACTCGCTTGCTTCGTATATAGAAACCTCCCAATCTACCGGTGCGAGCGATCGCAACTCATTTAACCTGAGTCCATGATTCAAATCCCGTGGCGGAGTAGATATCCGAGGTATACTCACAGCCGTTGACGGAACCCAGGAAATTTCGTAGTACCTCCTATTAGCCCTATGTTACCCCAAAACATCCCTTGGAGGTCATTTGGAAGCAGGGAGATGGAATGTGCAATTGTTGGAGCCAACCCGGCTTGCGGAAGACCTGCGTGATAACCGTTATCAACTGCTTACAGCACTAGTCAACGGGCCAAAGATGCGTACCTATATCATCTGGACGGAAGATAACTTCCGGTACAGTAAAACTCTCGTTGTTCATCACCAACATCTGATCGGCATCGGAGACCAAGGTGTCTGGTTGGTGTAAATATCCTTGCTTGCTTTTGGTTAAGTCAGGTAAGATATATTCTCGAACAATGGGGTTGTGCCTGGGGTTTGCTCTTTGGAAAGGGAGGATCAGAATAGAACGCTTTTTTTGGCAATGCAACAAGTCCACTTACCGACATAGCTCCAGGTCCCGTACAAAGTCTGATGAAACGAAGCAACATGTTTCTTTAACGTGATTCATGATATACGTCTCATCCATCATGTTCCACTGTCGGAACGACACAAGCTCTTTCAGATGATTTGTCAAAAGCTTCCCGCCGACATCCAAGCTGAAACCGTGGTCAGAAAATCCATGAGATTATCGGGGACCCATTGCGCAGTTGAAGCTCACCGTTTAACTGATGACCAAACTACTTGACCACCCATGATAGGCACTACATGCGTAAAGCTGAACCCAGAGTCGACTATCACCATGCACTCTGGTGGTACCGCGCCGGGCTGAGAGAAGACGCTGCCATGAGGCATCAGAGACGCAGCTAAACCAGATCGTTGTCAAAAAATGCGCGACATCGGTGAATCAGTTCATACGCACGAGAACATCTATAGTAAGAATGGTATTCGTATTCTTCGAAGATGAACTGGTCGTAGACTTCCTGAATGTTGGGGAGGTTGAAATATGGCTCCGTGATGAGCAATGCAGATTCTGTGGTGTCCAACTGCAAGGAGATTTGATGATTTGGGGCATGCTTCTGGGTGATGTACGCACGTTCAGAACTTGGTCAGAGAATATACCATCCCAAATCGCCTTTTGTGCATCCCAGTCGACGACATAGCCCTGAAGACGTAAGAATGATGGTATAGAAATGCGCCATTACGACCCCCAACGTACCTTTTCAAGGGGAAGGCGATACTGCAAAGATGCAAAATCCTGGCAAGCCGCAAATTCATGACCTATGTATGTGGCTTTATCCCCCTTGGATTTAATGACGGCGTTCGGTATGATTCTACCACCATTCACGATCAGAACTGCGGATGGACGGCTCGCTTCATGCACACCTTGGTTCGACGTCTGGGACCGCAGAAGTAACCAGACCTGTCTTGATCGTGGAACCGCCATTGTCCAACACGACGATGTTTCCAGGTTCCTTCATTCAGTTTTATGGCCTTTGCACGATGGTCGAGGCGGTTGACAACATGGTGGTCGTGGTAAAAGATAAGATTAGGTGCTGATGGCGGGTTTGCATCGCAACTGCGTGCCAGCACCATCGTCCAGTCCGTTTTCTCTGTCTTCCACAACGTACAAGAGCTTTTCATATGTCTCTCATCGACAAGAGCGCGAAATTCGAGCTTGGTCCAGAGTTCGTCGGCTATGTTCGGCCCACCGCGTAGCCGTGGGTGTGATTGAATAGGGGCATGCAGAGCTTGAAGGACACGATGTCATCGAACCTTTGACCAACCCCCATCGTCGGATCCTTGGTCGGTTAGTTAATTTTGTTATCGTGCTCAGTTTCCGGAACCCGGCTCCTCAACGTTCATTTCCAGGATTGAACATTTTGTTCAGGAACATCAGCCTAAGCCTCGCTCACGGCTTCAGAAGCGCACAACGGTCTCGGATCCCACAAGGGCATGGTTACAAGCTCCCAAGGTCGCTGTTAATTTCAACGCTATTCGATACTCTTTTTGAAATCACGAAACTTCTCGGTGAGTAATTCTTCCACCCAATCTGGCTTAGCGAGGGAATCTGACGGTTAGCCTGCAGGGCAAATTAAACATTCTTTACGACCCTCGGACTATTCGCCAGCAAGGCTGCCAGCTAAGAGGTCAAATCTGGGTCATTAAGGATGTGTATAGGCGTTTGGACCTTGGACCACCCAGATTTCGCACTGTAAGTTAAATCCTCCAGCTGAATGTCAACTTTCGGGAAACGATCATTTACCAAACTGCTTCTTCACAGAATTCTTTGCGAAAACCGGGATGAATTCATCGATCGTCCGACACAGGATGCGCACTGGCACTCATTTGAAGATGCCCGCAAAGAGGATCTTCCAGGCAGCGTGTTATCCGGCCGGGATGTCAAAGCAGGCGGGTCTTGGTTTGGTATTAATAAAGCAGGCAGGGTCGCACTACTGTAAGAAAAAATGATATGTCATGTCGTATACTCACCCACTCGGCTGACGTTTATTTTTACCCCAGTACCAACATAACTGAACCGCTGGCTCAATATGACTCGTCTAGGGGTTCTCTCATCTCGTCCTTCCTCCTGTCCAACTCAAACGATCCCCTGGAGGACGAGTTCGGAAAGATAATCCCTCCGGATGCCGTGTTTGCTGGATTCAATCTGCTGCTTCTCTCCCCTACCTTACGCTCGGCAAATGATTCCATCTCCTATGATGCTTTATTTGTCACAAACCACGGTGGAGGCGGAGAGATGACAGCCCGTCGACTGGCGCCGCAAGAAAAAGGTTGTGGATGCGTGTCCAATGGTATTGATGGAAAAGACGCCAACACCTGGCCCAAAGTGAACCGCGCCACCCGGGACTTCGCTGCTGTCCTTCAGACGATATCCAAAGAAACGACAGATACCGAAATCGCGGACCGCTTGTTTAATGTACTTGCGTGAGTAAATCATTGTTGTACAATCTGGGGTTCGTTGTATTTTTTTTATTGACTGGGAGATTTTCCGAGAAGCTGGCGGAGCGGGGAGCCCATTACACAACGCACAGGGCTTCGAAACACAGTCCACGTCGAGCCGATTCCGATCGTTCTCGAAGGATCTCACTCAGTGGTTCCAACAGCGTATGGGACGCGATTGTCCACAATACTCTTGGTTCGGCGAAACGGGGACACCCATTTTATTGAGCGCGATATCTGGAAGCGCGATAATGACGGAAAAGTCACCAAGAGCGAGCCGTCCACTCAGCGGGAGTTCAAGTTCAAATTAGATCTCGAAGCTATCAGAAGGGCACAGGAATCAGCCGCGGGGAATATAGTTTCCAGCTCGTAGATTTTTTAGTTTCCGTGAATATCGATACAACAGGCTCGGATAAGTAATGAAATGTAGTAAGGACCAGCCGTAACAAATAGTCCATTACAAATAGATAAGTAAATGGAAGAGTAAAATGTACAGTAGTATATCACATGAATAACGTTACAGCACCTCCGGTGAATATGCAAGAAAGTCAGAGTAAGTACAAATGTTCAGACACGGCCCAAGAAAAAGGATATCCATAGTATAAAATAAAGAAAGCGACGCTTGAGACGTAAAAGTGAGATAGATAGACAATCACGAGGCAAAGTTGACCACTAGGGCTGCCCGGGAGTTATTGCTCAGGTCATGACATGCGTGTAGACGCCATGATGTTCTGCAGGTGGAATCGAAAAATAAGGGCCATACCCGCTGGTAGTCATATTGCTCCACTCTTGAGGAGGCATTCCTGGAGATCCGCCCGCACCAGCCTGATAATGTGGATGTCCTCCCCCGCTGGAGGCTGCAGACAAAGGCGTCAATAACTCGTTGTCCGACGGGGTATTGCTATCGTAGTTGGAACCGCTGTTCGTCCCGTTAGTTGGGTGTTCAACGGTATTGCTGTGAGAGAAATGTGGTGAGTGACTGGTGAAGAGTAAGGGGACGACAGCTGGCTTACTGGAGTAGGTCATTCAGTTCAGCAACGCGTCGGTAAATTACGCAACTGGTATTTGGTGGGTGATGGGTGAATTGCCGAAGAGATGTGAGAGAAGTTTGCAGCTGCTGAGAGAGTGCCAAGTAGGCGACTCCAGTAGCGGGATTGTTACGACAAGGGCAGTATCCTTGTGGCGTAGAACCGTTCGTGGAAGAAAACTGATCGTTATAGCCATTGCCGTCATCGCTGTTCGTGAGAGGCGGATAAGTGCTGCTCCCGTTGTCGGAGTATGTCGAGGAGTTTGAGTTGCCGTTGTATTGACTGGTGTTAGGGGAAGCGGGGTATGACATGCCAATGGAAGTTGGGGAATTGTATTGTTGCTGAGATTGACCCTGTTGGGACTGCTGCGATCGAGGCTGGTCGCCATTGCCTTCGAAGGAGCCGCTAGAAGAGGTACGACGAATATCGAAGGTGTGGTATCTGACATTCGGTGCGGGTGAGGGAGAGAAACGGTACAAGTTGGGGTTGGGAGCCTCAGAAGAAGGCTCAGTTTTGATTGGGCTCAAGAGACTGGGCAAGGCACGACCGTTGCGTCCACCGTGGTCATCTTGAGTGCTCCTCTTCTGCAGAGGGACGCACTTGGTGGCCCGAGAGTGCCACTTTTCATTCGGGTCCCCGTCTCGAAAGTTGCTATCAGCCCACCGCGGATGGGGTTTCCCTGAGAGTTCCCGTTCATGCTGTGGACAGGGCCGAGGGTGGACAACTACATACCTCTGAGCTCCCGAACAAGGGACTCGAGCTCCGCAATGCGATTGCGCAGCCGTGTATTTTCATCTACGGATGGGTCGTCCCTGAACAATAGGGGTTAAGAGTGGGCGCAAATCAGGGTCGAACGCGAGCCTCACCGAAGGGCTGGGTCGTCGATTTCGTAGACACAAAGACCAGTCTAAACAGAGTAAGAAAAAGGGTAGGCACTGTGTATAGTCGCCACTGACCAGTCCAAGTTGAATGCAACGCTGACATGGCCTCTTGCGGTCACACTGGGAGGGGGATGTTAGTCGACGTCGATCATGATGCGTATGATAGGTGTCGGGCGCACCTTTCGTTTAGATGTATGGCAATTAAGGCAACTCTGGGTTGTCCGGTTTCGCCTCCTCTTCCTAATTTAGAGAGAAATCGGGTGTAAGGAGGAGATTAGGTGTAGTTGTTGTTGACTGACCTGTGGTCGGTGTCGATGGTGAATTCGAGGTCCATTATCTCGCCTTTGAGCTGTACTGGCTGGAAGGATTCAGAGGACATCATGGCAGGGAGCGAATTGGGAACAAGCTCTGGCGGTATCGAGAGTGCCTTAAGTGCATCCGAGCCATTAAGTAACAAACGGAGAGATCTCTCAGCCAGATCGTACAATTGTACCGGCTTGACAGATGCAGTATCTCCCGATTCGGGCTGACCGCTTTGAGCTAACGGTCTGGCCTGGGAGTTGTTCTAACTAGATGGTCTCGATGAGATGACTGACAGCACAAAAATGGCCATATCGCCCTGAGGATCAAGCAGCATGGCATCATCATCATTTTTATCCAGATTCATCCAGTCCATGTGGTAGAATTATCGAGGAATTGCCCCCGCAGTTCCAGTTAGCTCAGCATCGTCCCAACCGGTCAATCTCTCTGCACACCCCGGCATTCATAGGACCCTATTGTCAATGAGCTTCCCGCCCTGACCCCCATCCATGTGCGACTCTCGCATCCTTTCATGGGACGCCCATCCCAGAGATAACCCGAGCCCACCCTTTGTCGATCAAGTCAGATAACCCGTCGAGGGCGAATATCGCATGGATATTCCAAGAAAGGGTCATAGATAAAAACGTTAAAACATCCCGAATAACGTCCTGGTGGGTAGCGGTGCGGTGCCAATGTCTCGCCGAATGACGAGAGTATTGCGGTATGTAAAGGATCTGATTGGAAAAGGGAATTGAACTTTACCATGGTCGTTGGTGGCGTCGTGCTTCCCTCGCTGCACGAAATAGGCGGGAAGGCTCCGGAAATGTGGCGTTACACGTAAAAACTGGAAGTGAAGCCATGCGAGCACCTGTATTAGGTTGAGACGAACAAGTACGACTTCGAGGACAGCAGCAAAGACGTTTGCTTACAATTAAACCTTTCGTATTGTCAATCATCCGCGGAAGGCGGCTCTCAAGGTCTAAATACCAGTGGGAAAGTCTGGTGTCAAACTTTCCGCTGTTCTGGGATTATCGGCGAGGCTATCTCGATCCTTTCATGGGTGAAGAAGCACTTCATACAGAGCATCAGCAAAGTGAAGGAAACGTATTTCTCCTCTCAATGCAGGATTGAATCTGTATGATTAGAATTTTCGTCGCTATTCAATTTAATTAGACACTTGTCGGTGCACTTGACCCCCCATGGCGTGATGCATCATACCCCTTCAGAGGAAGAACTCGCTGAAATCCGTGCCACGATCAGCGTTGAGTCATCGTCCATGGAATGTACCGAATTGCCAAAGACGCTGCTATCTCTGATTGAGAGAAAAGAGCTGGGCTGATCAGAGACACGAAGTCTAATGGTGGACCCCTGATCATGCCTCGTGACAGCTGTTGACGCCGTGGGAAGATTATCCACAGGGTGATATCAGTCTTTCACATCAAAGCATGTTCTGGCTGTGAGAACTTGGAGGCGCCTTGGCCAGCCGCAAGGGATTGTTGTATTATGTTGTCGGTATCGGAGGCGCCATTTTATTTTTCTACAAACGGTGTAAATGACCTGTCAACCCGGATGGATATCATTTAGGCGTATCTGGTAACTCACCTCTTTTAGTATGTCCCAGGCGCGGAACCATTTCTGTTTTGGCTTTAGAGGTCGACAAGGGTCGCTCTGATATTTCCATATTGCAGCCCAGGTGGGCGCAATTGCATCATAGGTCCGCCGCCCAGCCAATATTCGATGCGACGCGACTTCGAAGGGCGGGGAAACTGGGGCGTCGAACGGAAATGGATTTTTCACATGAGCGGACTTCTATCGGGGACATGAGATGTCTAGAGGACTTCAGTTCTGTTCTGGAGCAGGAAACGGAGTCTGAAGGCAAACTGTGATGGGAACCAGAGTAAAGGGTAGGTATCCTGTCTCGAGTACCAGGAATGTTCGGAGTAAGCCTTGAGAAAGATGGACTCGTCCACGTTCCAGCACGTTCACTGTTCAGTTACACCTGATTGACACAAGCGACAGACTTCGATATGATCCCATCAAGCATTCTGCGACACCAAAAATCGTCAGCACAGCTATCGAACAAGGGACCGTTTGGGACCGCACTAGCCGTAATCAATTCGAAATTCTAGAGCCATGTTCCCGTTTCTTTAATATATCTGTTAATGGCGAGGCCGAATGTTATAATCAGAACGGATGCTCGCTGTTAGCGGATACCGGATGTATGGCACAGAAACGTAGTTTTGTTACCATGCTTACGATATGCAGAATTGAAGTTGGAGCAAATAAGGCAGAGATCACTTGCGCAGAACTGAATGCATGTCTAGTGCGCATCAAGAACTTCAGAAGCAAAAGCGGACGTGTCAAGAATCGTTCTCCACAGGCACAGTTTGGTGCTATGGATACGCATGCGAAGTAGAGCACGATCCAGGAGGAAGACGGATACGGATTGGATTAAGGGCTCTAAGGGAGGATATTGACCAATGGAATGGATTGGATCCTTCTTGCCAGTCATGTCAAATCGGTAGCGGCGCTTGCTTTGAAGGCTCAAATGTGGGGTGGTGATCGACCTTTCCCGAAAGGAACCTCGTTCGCCAAACGGAAACTGGCACATAGAATGTCGTAATCAGCACTTTACGAGGCGATAGCAATCCACTCACTAAGTACCGAAGGAATGTCATAGATGTGCATCTCGGCAGTCATGATAAACGTTACGGCTTCCCATGAGCGAATCGACGTCGACGATTGGGTCGGAAGTTGGTCTGGACTCTCAGCTGTTCGTCATTGATAGAGGCGGTAAGACCGCTGAGACGCCTACCAACCTCCACTCATGACAACGGAAGCAACAAGTCGTTATCCTTGTGTCTTGCGACTGGAATTGACGGAAATTAGCTGGATGATGCTCCACGAGGGCGAAGCTAGTGTCAAAAAGAGCGACACGCGACTGAGCTTTGTCATGAACGTTAGCATCCAGTCACAACGGAATATTGTAGTTGTATTATCGGAATTTGAATAATCACCTCTCGTAAAGACCAAACTTTTCGGTGGCGCACACGTCAAATATGGATATCGAGATTTCATTTAGGGGTACCATGATGACGATCGATGACGACCTATTGGAAAGGAAGGCCAGTGAAGGTGCTGAATATATTTCCGAGATATCAATCTGAATTGTCGATGAATGGCGTAGACAGCTTTTCTGCTGCGCTAGAAACAAACAATTTACCGTAAGTAGATTTATGAAAAGAAGCAATGTTTTTTCAAGCAATTTGCTCGTGTCAACGCAAGGGCGGGCACTGAGTACCTGCCAGGACATCTGCAGTGTCTTACTTCCGCAGATTTCGCTCGCCACCTTGCACCCTCAGGGCCAGGTCAAGAAATTCTCTATGGAAAAAGGTGATTATATGTTTCAGAACCTAGGGAGTGTAGCTCACCTTCGAGCAGCTGTTGCCAAAATGGATATACTTTTTACGCGGTCAAGACAGAACTGTAAACGCCACTGGACTGTTAAGCAGTGCAGCCACAATAGCCCGCATATTTGACGACTAACTCCGTAACCTGTTAAAGCCGATAAGCAGTACTATCCAGCGAGCATGGACTCCAATATTATTGGTGTCGTTTGAGCCCATGCAGAGCGCGTTTTTCAGGGTTGAATGGGCGGAACGTGCAAAAGGCGGTAGGCCCAGGCACCTTAAAAGGAAAGCCGACAAACAGACCCAAGCACGATGGGATCAGTGACGTCGTTCCCGAAAGGTTTGCCCACGTTGTCGCTGTCCCCGCAGCGCCGCAATGAGCGGGGCCTTCTCACTTTACGACGACTACAACGCTTTGCGCGACGAGCACGAACTTTAGGTGCAAAGTCATCGTCACAATCGCCCTCTGGGCGGGTGCTTACTCGACGACTCGAATATTAGACACGAATCCATAAATCGGAACGATGTCGTCCTTGCAGCTGCAGGACGTTAACCAAGGCGCACTCCTCGTATCAACAGGAGAAGAGTCGGAAACTATACTCTCAGGGCCAGAGCCAGAGCCAGAGATTGAACCCACGCCAGGACTTGACGGTGTTCCTGTTCGTTGTGAGTGGACTCCCTTGAGTTCCGACCGGAGCATATATTTAATTCAATCTTCAGGGTACGACGTAAGATCTTATTCCAGGTCTTTTAGAACAATTTCACAATTCTGCTCATTAGGCTAACAGAACTGAGTCCTATACGCGCATCCAGCCGTTTCAAGAGAAGAATGACACTACCGTGGAGTAGGTGCTCTTTTCTTTGGATTTGGCGGGAATTGGGGATCTAACAAACCTAATCCAGGTTCTTTTATAATCCATTGACCCTGACCGCCCTTGCTTGTGGTCTCGTGGTACTTGCATATGTCGCGATGTCCCAGGACGTCTTGGAGGAAGGGAGAGATAAGCGGAGAGTGTAAGCCATTGCAACGCGACTACTTCATCCTGGCTAACGGAGTACAGGGGAATATATGCGGCCATAGCGTCGTTTCTCGTATTCTCTATGATTCAATTTCGTGACGGGCCATTCATTCGTCCACATCCTGCTTTCTGGCGTGTTGTTCTCGGAATCAATTTGCTTTACGAGCTCAGTCTGGTCTTCTTGCTCTTCCAGGACCTGAATACAGCGCGACAAATGATGACGTATATCGACCCCCAACTTGGTCGACCTTTGCCCGAGAAAAGCTATGCCGAGGACTGTTCCCTGACGCGGGCGAATTTATGGGTATAGCCTATTCCATGGTGACTTCCCATTATGCTGATGTTGTTGTTGCCGTCAGAATGCGATCGATATATTTTGTCTTGCTCATGCCCTCGGATGGTTTGGGAAGGCGATGATCCTTCGAGACTACTGGTTTTGTTGGGTACGGGATCTCCATTATATCAGCATCTTAACAACGGTTGACAGGTTCCAGATTTTGAGCATAGCGTTCGAGCTCGCTGAATATAGTCTACAGCATCAACTACCTAATTTTGCGGAGGTATTTTCCCCTCAACCCCTTTTGTTTCCCCGTTATTGACCAGATTGATTAGTGCTGGTGGGATCATGTAAGTTTTTTTGTTCTTGACAAGGCGATCGTTAAATGCTTTGTTAATAGTGGGTTCTTGATGTATTGCTTTGCAATTGGTTTGGAGCATATGTCGGTATGTTGACGGATTTCCCTATGTTAGCGGCCGCTGACCAAGACCGGCCTCTAGGCATGAAGGTCTGCCAGTATTTAGAAGTCAAGGTAGAGTTTATTTTTGGATCACCCACCGGTAACCGATTTAATCCGTTGATTTGATTTAGCCTTATGAGTGGAGAGGCTTTCGTCAAACTCGAGGCTTACGGTCGAAAGCGAAGCGCGTTCTCAGCCAGTTTTCTCCGCATGATTTCACCGCATTTAAATGGGGAACGGCCACAGATTTTACCCATTATGTTGCCGTTGTACTTCTACTCGCCGTGTTTCTTGCGGCTGAGCTCAACCCATTCTATCTGAAGGTTTTTAAGCATCATAGGTTGCAACGACGTTGTCCATCTGACTTCTGGAATTCTTTAGAGCCTACTTTGGATGGAACCAAATCATCCCATCGTCATTTTGAGATTGGCCTTCGTGTTTCTCTGTGCGCTACCCGCTGTTCGCGAACTGCACCAATATATCAATGACCCGAGGTAGGACCGTTCTTCCTTGCTTCCTCTCGATGTTTGCTCAATTCTGGAAAGACGGGCGGTGCGTATGGGCCAGCACGTCTGGCTATTACTCGCCACAATCATGACAGAGCTACTGGTGATTACGAAATGGAGTCAAGGACAGTTTCCGGCGCCATTGCCCACGAAAGTGAAATGGGGTTGGATTTTCGCAGGCATACTTCTGGTTCTGTATCCCACAATCCAGGTGAGCTTCCCTTCCAACATCCCATTTGGTACCACTGGGTCTAACTATGAAATTTCCTTTAAGTTCGGTATTCCTGGAGCCCGAAAGTACATCCGGAGACATATAAAGAAAGCGAAAGCAACCTGATAATATCAGCGCCTTGAACTGTGTACTTCTTTTGATGTAGGTATGATATCTAATCTTAATTCAGACCTCTGCCGTTCGAAGAAGCCTCGATAATGATAACCTATGGCCAGGGTATCGCGATCAGTTGATGGTTCTTTCTGTCAGTATGGTAAGGGAGCAATCTTGACAATCTGGTTTCTCAGCGGTCCCTCATCTCCACCGAGCCAACCGGACATCTTCGTGTCGGCTCCATAGCTCCACCAAGTCTTTCATGGATGTCTACTCGTCACAGGGGAATGTGTTCCTGCCGAGCTAGGTCGTTTCCAGTGGCGGGATAGGGGTATTGATATCATAAATTATAAATATCTCCATCTCTGGATTCAAGCGCTTTTGGTATCCCAAGAGTGTTCCAGAGCGTAAGTTCAAAATTCCTCACGTCGGAAGGGGTGTTCGAGTGGAGGCTTCTAGAATTCTTTCATCGCCTCTCACATGAGCGGCGCCGCAAGCCACCAGAACAGAACATTCGGACATCCTGAACCTAGTTTCATGAGATCTGCAGTTTTGAGCTAATCGAAGGTTTGGTGCTGGATGATATGGGATGGGATGGATGTTATGTGTTAATTTTACTGAGATTCATAACGTTTCGGCCGGGTCTTTATGAGATTGTTCTCATTTCGTGGGGTGAAATGAACCGACTATAATGGTGGACTGTGGGAATGCCATGGATCGCTTCTATCTTATCTGAGGAGACCTTTTTGGTCCAATTCTTTGCCAATTTTGAAGAGCCCCTGGGTAGTCGACGGTGATGTCGGCTCTTGAGTTTGATGCGCCTTTTCTCCCTCGGCTTTTCCGTTTATGGGTTGCTCCGCAACTTCGACTTATGTAATTTGCTTGGTCTTGCTTGTCAAAGGCTTCTGACCTGACTCTCCATGCACCGCCACGCCTCTATTGGGTTGGACAGCGCCCTCCATTATTCCACAGTCTTCCTCCTCTTTTTGTATCGTTTAACCAGTCAAGTTTGCCCAAGATGCCTCGCGCTGAAGGTACTTTTGTTTAATGCTCAGTCTGAACTCAACTGATTGTAGGTTGACAGTCGGGACGCCGAAATACATCGCTAATAAGATGAAGTCGAAAGGGTTGCAGCGGCTGAGGTGGTATTGCCAGGTCTGCGAGAAGCAGTGCAGAGACGAGAACGGGTTCAAGTGCCATGCTGCCTCTGAATCCCATTTGCGGCAAATGTTGGTGGTGGGGGAGAACGCTGGGAAGCATATTTCGTCGTTCTCTCAGGAGTTCCAATCTGAGTTTGTCAGACTCCTTTCGCGGAGGTAAGTTCTGTAACTGTTATCTTGGTTGTGTTGCAGAGGCTAATGCCCTGTTGTTTGTGGATAGGTTCGGCACTAAGCGGGTTCTGGCGAACCGAGTTTATCAGGAATACATTGCTGACAAGAGCCATCTGCATATGAATGCGACTCGCTGGGTTACGTTGACAGAGTTTGTGAAGCACCTGGGAAGGAGTGGGATTGCGCATGTGGATGAGACTGAGAAGGGATGGTTCATTGCGTGGATTGATAACAGCCCTCAGGCTCTCGCTAAGCAGGTACGTCGCTGCATCTTATCATCTGCCCGACTGCCACTGACCCTGACCTCGTTATCGTACCACAGGAAGCATCTATGAAGAAGGAACGTCTCACCACGTCGGATGAGCAAAGGGAACGACAGCTGATTGCTGAACAAATCGAGAGGGCTGCGGCTGAAGGCGAGCCGAGTGGTAGTTCCACGCGCGATAGCCCACCGGAAGAGCGGGAGTTGAAGCGGGATGAGGGTGCTGAGAAGGTTGTGCTTTCGTTTTCGCTAGCCAAGCCTAAACCTTCGGCGGATGCTGCTGCTGCTGCCCCGTCTGCGCCTACTGGTTTGAAGTTGAACCCTCTGAAGGCGAACCCGTTGAAGCGGCCTAATGTCTTCAAGACTGCTGCTGCGAGCACGAAGGAGAAGAAATCCCCTGAGGCTACGGAGACCAAGAAGCGTCCAGCTAGTGCTGCGGAGGCGTTGATACTCGAAGAGCAGGAGCGAAAGCGTAGAAAGATGGAAAGGGATAATGCCTAGGCGGGTTTTTGTATGTTTATTTTTTCTCTTCCGCTATCTTTTGTATGTAACCTTTGTATCCAATTGTTTATTAGATGAGCATTCAAGTGTTATGATCCCTGCTCTTCGATATTCGGTTCCAACGACGCTAGATTTCGTTCACACTTCAAACTACCAATATTTGTGTTCAGAGGGAAAGGATGATTTCCTATCCGACATCCTTCCTTCCCGTTCATCAACCCAGCCACTTAGTGCCCCTGCGGCGCTCCCACCGACTCGCTGAAATGCCGAGTCCCGTGTCGGTCTATGCTGATCCCTTGATGGAGATACAAGGGCGATCGTAGACTCATTCAAGCGAGGAAGCATAGGCATTGATGATGGCAGATGGTGTCGAGTCGAGAAGCTTACCGGGGAGTGGGTAGCGAGATGGCCCTCGGGATGCGAAGACCAGGATCGCCCCTGGAGCGGGTGGAGTTGTTGATATCCTCCCTCTCCAATCATAGTCGTCACTTTACCATGCATGTTCTTTCATGGCTCGCAACGGCGCGTTGTGTGGTATCGTTCGATATGTCTGTTTCGGGATGCTGCCCCATCGTTTCTTGATTTTGTTGGTGTTTGGAAACTCCTCAACAGTGAACAAGCCTTGGGTTGAATATTGCATGCATGTCTTATATCTTGCCGTACGTCCGCTCTTCCGAAGCCTGCAATGGCGGCGATAAGGTGGCAGAGGTGGTTGGGGTTAAGCCTCTCGGTGCAAAGGCGTTTACTTAAATGGACTGCCATCCCGATCCGCAGCTCTCATTAGTATGCATTGTTCGGATGTCAATGGACGAATCTTCATCTGCTACTAGGATTCTTTGCTGTGCCGACTAGTTGTTCATCTCACCAGATGTCCTGTTTACGATTTACTATATAGTCCTAGAATTAAACCGCTACCAATGACTGCTCTTGCACTGATAAGGCTGCCAAGAACTACTTGCACCGAACCCTCGATGGCGAATTTGCGACTCGGAGGATTTCTGAGGAAGTCGAAGCTTGGTTGAAGCTCGGATTTCGTCCGGAAATTTCCCTTTAGACCCTTCAACTGTTCTCAGAGCCCATGCCATATGGCGACCACATCGAATGAAAAAACGAATGAAAAAACCAAGGCCTGGGGGATGACCATGTTCCATGACCGATGTCGGATCGCAGAGGACAAAGCGCCGCCTAACTAGGCTTAAGGCGGTGCTATTTTAAACCATAAACGACGGCGAAGAGCGGCCGTTATGAGTCTGGGCAATGATCATGACTGGCGGTGTTCGTCGCCGCAGATTCGTGCTCTTTGTTCTTGACGACGATGGCCACGACTTATGCCAACGTAGGTTCTAGCGAAAATCTCGAGCTGCTAGCCTCGAGCACCCCACACGCTAGCCAGGCGGGTCAATTCAGTGCCGACGAAAATGGACTCGCTGACACGGTGCGTGGGCCTCGTTCTTTTTACAAATAGTTCCGAAGTTTTATTATTATTATGGCATCTACATAGTATCGAGGCTCTGATCCCAGTCAGGCCCATCCACCACCTTCCAAAGAACGTTCTCACTCGACCAGGATGGCGCGGAAAGGTAAGGCTGTCAAAATCGGTGCAGGAGTCGTCGCTGTGCTCGCTATCATCGCCATCGCGTTGGCGGTGCCCTTGGCATTGACTGTTGGCAAGTCGAATTCCAGTCCGTCCGGCAGCCAAACGACCCCTGGTGCCAAGGGCGGACAGGGGACCTCGGGAAACTCGACTGGCAAATCGGGGAGCATTGTAACCTTGGAAGATGGCTCAACTTTTACCTACGTGAATGACTTTGAAGGGGACTGGGTTTCTGATCCCACTCACCCCTTTGCCTCGGGAGGCAAGGCGCAGAGCTGGTCCCCACGCGTTGGAGCGGAAGAATGGGTATGGGGTGAACACGTTGTTCGTGGCGTCAACCTTGGGTAAGTGATGTTCAGCGAGCTCGAACGCGTGGACTATTAGAGCTCAATGAGATTCTTTTTCATGTCGGTCTTTGTCATACAAAGAGGGTGGCTAGGTAAGTTTGGTTCTCAACTTCGCGCCCCCATTCCCATGCTAAAATAGAACAAAGTGACGGAACCGTTCATATGTCCCGGATTATATGAGAAATACATCAATAACGACAGAAACGTTACCGTCATCGATGAATGGACGCTGTCGTTGGCGATGGGTGACAAGCTTCCTCAAGAGATGGAGAATCACTATAAAACGTTCATTGTAATATGTTTCCCGGTTATCTTACCCATGCGAAGGCTGACGGGACCCAATAAAGACCGAAAAGGACTTTGCCGACATTGCGGGTTCGTATGTTCGCGTACCACATTGTGTGGACCTTCTAACCCTGGCTTACAGGTGCGGGCTTGAACTGGGTCAGGCTGCCCATCGGCTTCTGGGCTATCGAAACGATGGATGACGAGCCGTTCCTCGTTGGGACATCATGGGCATACTTCCTGAAGGCGTAAGCGTTGTACATTTCATGCGAAATCCTTGCTAATTCTATCCTCTGCGTTAGGATCCAATGGGCCCGCAAGTATGGTCTCCGCATCTACCTCGATCTCCATGCTCTTCCCGGAAGCCAAAACGGATGGGTAAATAACTCAGACTTCTCAGAAACCCATTTTCCTTGCTGATCGACTGATAGAACCATTCTGGAAAAAGTCTGTGTGCATGCACCGCCCTCTAACGATTAATTTGCTGATACAAACTCTGTTTTGCGAAGGCGGTTCTGTCAATTTGTGAGATCCTTCTCTCCCGTCTATTGCTTCCAAAGCATCGCTGATTGTTCCCTTCTCCCTTGGCATAGTATGCATGGGGTTATGGGAATTGCAAACGCCCAAAGAACCTTAACTTATCTGCGAATCTTTACGCAGTTCATTAGCCAGCCCGGGTACAAAGAAGTGGTCCCGATGTAAGCGCAACCATTGTTTTTGGGAACATCCCTCACGACCTTTGTAGTGTGGGTCTTGTGAACGAGATTCTCTGGGGGACGATTGGTCAGGAAGCCGTCCAAAGCTTCTATTATGCCGCCTACGATGTAATCCGGAAAGCTTCGTAAGTTACCCGCGATTGCGATTGGAGAGAATGGTTTTGCCCATATTTTCACCCTCCCCGATAGCGGAACTGGTGCCGGCAATGGCCCTTACCTGGCGATCCATGAAGGCTTCCAAGGTGTACGTCAATTCAGTGCACCTGTATCACAAGACAAAGCTCATAGACTTCTTCAATTTTCTTCTACTAACCAAGCCTGCCATTTGGGAAGGGTCAGTTCACCCCTTTATTGGTGGTTTCGAGAACTGAGTGTGCTCTAGATTCCTTTCAGGCTCGGATCGTGTCGTTCTGGACCAGCACCCGGTAAGACTTCTCCGACCACTGCTAGAAGGCGTTTAATTTACAGATTGCACAGTACTTGGCATTTATGGGTGACCCGCGCAGCACGTAAGGAATCTTACCCCGAGACTGCTCCTTCAGTCACCGTTCTAACTATTTCTCGTAGACCCCAATCAAGCGCAGCTAAACCTTGGTAAGGCAACGTAGAATGTACTTTGATTGATGGGGCTAAAGATGTCTTCTAGCGAGTGGGCGGTCGCTACTAACAGGTCCCAGCAAGTCTTCGGTGTAACTGTTGGTGGGGAGTTCTCGTCTGCGATCAACAACTGTGGTCTTTGGTTAGATTCCCTGCCTCTCGCTTAGGGGTTTTCCTTCTCACATATATTTTAAGGCTCAACGGGATCCCTTCTACCCCTGTCGCTAATTGTGAAGTTTGGGATGACTGGAACGTGAGGCTGTTCCCTTCGTCCGGATAAGCTCTTGCTAACTTGTAGTCTTGTTGACTAGTCCTGGAACTCTTCCATGACCTCTGCCATAAAACAGGTCACGTTGGCTTCGATGGATGCCTTACAAAACTTTTTCTTCTGGACTTGGAAGATAGGTGATTCAACAGCCCTTGGCACATCGTCTTCCCCGATGTGGCACTATAAACTTGGCTTGGAAAAGGGCTGGGTTCCGAAAGGTAGAGCAATATTTCCTTACAAGTACAATCCGAGTGTTGAAAGGCTTCTATCACATGTAGATCCTCGAGAGGCCACCGGTCATTGCGCAGGGGTTCTGGGCACGTCTCAACCATTCGACGGCAGGTATCCGTCGACCGCGACTGGAGGTGTAGGTCTCATAACAATTGCGGTCTTTTTCTTTATTAATTGCGGTCTTTTTCCCAGCCTGCCGCTGGTAGTCTTGATCCCAGTGGTGTTGTAGCACATCCTTTCCCTCCCGCGACGCTTTCGCCATCCTTCTCAGGCACTCAAATATCTTTGTTACCCACCTATACTCCGACGGGAACGCTAAAGACACTTTTCGCACCAACATTCACTGCAGCACCTACGGCCGTGGTGGGAACTGGATGGAATAACCCCGAAGATGATCTGCCGGCTTATGTGTAGGTTCAATTGATGCACCTAGCTTCACTGTGAGACTGAATGACTTTTTATAAAACAGTCCTGTGGCAGGTTGTTCATATCCCAAGTGGGTGCCTGAATTTTCGAAGCCTTCTTCTCTTGATCGCTGACATTGGGGTTCTTGTAGTGCGTGGGACGCCGTGAATGCATCTCTCCCAGATGCTACTTGTACCGGATCCTGAATGTTTCTTGTTTCTTGGAACAGTTATGGCACTGCTCGCCATAGAGACTATTGATCCTTGTGCTCTATTTGTATACTTGTAATATTTTTTGTTGCGATCTTGCCTCGTTGGACTTGTGTTTGTAAACTGGACACTGACTATAGTACTGATATAGATCTCTTTAGGTTAGCTAATTTAACGCCATCGAATACTACTATCTTTCGGTCTTGGTATTGATCCATGGTCGCTGTGTCGAGGGGTCACCGGCCACCATCAGATGGTTTTCCCGAAAGTCGGTATGATATGCTTTCTACGGAGCTGTATATTACCACTTGCTAAACAAATTACTGTCGGGACTATCGCGCGACCCAATCGTCCCTTCTCCTTCTGTGAAGGAATTGATCCTCCTCCCTTTCCGGTTTGTTCTTGAGATCCATACCGATTGGGCAGGTATCAGAACAGGCTATGGTCGGATGGTCTTGGTCGTTGGAAGTTCCGTGCGTGGAGGGAATTCGAAGAATATGGAAAAGAGACCAAGGTGAGAGAAACGTTAACAATTTGACCATCACGTCACTTCTAATGTTGCGCAACGGAGGTGGACGATAGATGTGGTCTAGATGCGCTCGTGGTAGGGAATTGTCTGAATAGCATTGCACCCTTGTACTGTATTACTAACGGGCACGTACTCTCCTCTCGGTAGAACAAAACTCCCAGCGCTTAATGAGCTTATTCCAGGCCCAAAGTGTGCCTCCGACTGGCTGAAAGGGTAAATCTCGGGCTTCTTTCACTGAAGGGAGTGAAGGGCCTGCGATAAAATACAAGATCATATCTTGTCAAACGCTATCTTTCCCTCCCGATCGAAGCACGGAGTCTACGTCCTCCAGGACCTGAAACGCCGATCTTTTTGGCTGTATAAACATCTGGGTTGGTGGTTCTTGCAACACCTCACCTTGAATTCTTTTCGCAGAGCGACGCCACCATCAGAATTCCCTTCGCCGACATCGCAGGCGGGTTCCACCATAACGAATCGAACAAGTATCGAACCAATCGCAGATTTTTTTTTCACGTTGATGCTGTATTAGAGCACCGTTGGGGTTTGTCTTTGGTAAGTATATATGTATCGTTCTCCATTCTGTTAGCTTATAGATAACTTACATAGCCGTATCATTGATAGAACTTGGGAACGGAAGTTACCCTGTTGGAATCCCATTGATTACTACTGCCACCAGAAAGACGTCTCCAGGTGTTCACCACTGCGGTACTATCTTTAATCGCGATATCGATCACGAGCTTCTGGTGCCCTTTTCGACGGGTTCAACCTTCCAGGTTCTGCATACAGGTTATTTATGGCTCTCGCAAAAATACCTGGGTGTTCTGCGTTCAGTCTCGTAAGGGTGCAAGCCAGGCCCCGAGAAATATCCCTGCGCCCCAAATTGACTATCTTTCCTATCCATGAATACTACTATATCTGAGTCCCAGCGGACGGTTCCCTATTCCTGGTATCATCGCTCAAGCGATGTTGCCTTACTACATAGGCTTCCCCCCACCTGCACTGCATTGCCAACAGTCGACTCTTCTGATGCTGCTCGAGGTGAAATCACAAGTTTACCGCTTTACGTTTGCCGGTCTTTCAAGGATTTGAACATTATGACACCCTAAAATGTAGGCTCCAGGCCAGGCGTTGAACCCTTTCGAAACCTCGAGCTTCGAAACCCACGATCGAATATTCCTTGGGAAAGGGAAGGGTGACAAGTGAAAATGGTCAGTGCCATGTGGGTTTAAGACCTCAAAACAGGACTCCGAGGGTATCACACTCCGTCCATTACAATATATGGCTTAGTACCTGTCGGTTGGGACATCCCTTGCTAATGGGAAGGATAAAGGACGGGCCGTTCTCTGCATTCCTCAGCTCAATAACTATTGGTCGAATTTCCGAGGAATAATGGCATTTTCTCCGCCCCCCGAAGATTCGGCTCTCGAGTCCCGTGTTTTGTAACGTTACAGCGTGCCGGCGATGGAGGACTTCGTGTCGGGAGAAGAGAAAGGAAGGATCTACTAAGTTTTGTGGTATTTCTCATTGCTTTTTTCTCTGGCTGCCCGGGAAACTGACCTTCTCTTCATCTGATTCAAGTCCATAGATGGTACCACGCTCTATTTAGTTCAACTGGGGAGGCATCTCCTCCCGAGGGAACTCCATCGCGGTCTTCCACCAAGAGCTCGAACGCTACTTTTCGCATTCACGCGTGCAGTAATCAACAACGGTACAACATCCAAATCTCTTTATTTGAATCGTCACCGTCACCGTCGGATTGCAAAGGTAGATGTACTTCTTCGAACCCTGACTTCATGTAAAGGTTTCTGGCGGAAACATTCTTCATGTACACCTGCAAGAAAACTGATTTCTGTGGTGTTGAGCTCGTGAGTCAATGTAAGCCTCTTGCACACAATGAATGACCTACAATAGTTGCTTTATCTGTCCTCGACATTAAATTCGTGCTGCTCGTCCCTTCGTCATCTTGTTTGTGTGCCACCTTGGGGTTGTGTCCTTTGACCCAAGCCAGTGCCGCACTCATTAATCTCTCAGCTATTCTCTTCCTCCGGAAATCTGGGTCTACCCAAGTTCCTACGACGACGTATGGGTAGGGGACCTGCCCTTCTCTTGGTTCTACTATGTCGAGTATTGACCCATAGGCCGGGTTGGTAAAAGTCAAGTTGAGAGTGGCAGGGCCTAGGACTGTTACCGTTCCTACCCATTCCTCTTCCTGGGCTTCATCCTTTGCCGTACTTTCGGACTCCATCTCATGTTGACGTCCCGCCGATTCGTCTATATGTCGCACAACGAACGTCGCCTTGTGACCCCCGAAGTCTAAGAGTCTCTCTATCCATTGCTTGTCTGTGAAGGCTGCTTCCCGTGCGTAGCTTGATCCAAATGCCCCTGGATCCTGTTGAAGGCTTTTCAGGCGAATCGTGCGGTAGAGCTGGACGGAGGCGAGCGTCGGAGGCGAAGGGACTTGGTAAATGTCGAAGTTCTCACTCTGCATTCTTCTGTCCATTGCCAACTCGGTCGTTTTCTGAGAATGGCGTCTACTCTACTTGGTACAGTATAAGGTAGACTTCTGGAGGAGAAGGAAGATGTACAGTCTTTTGAAAAGGCTGAGGGAGCTCTTGACGCTTTCTGGATTTGGCGAGTCTTTATGACTCGAAAACCTTGACATGTCCGACACGGGGGGAAACCATATCAAAATAGGCGCACGTCCCAACTGTTTACAGCTACAGGTAGACTCTCGACGGCAACATGTGTGATAGTCTCTGGCTAAATTTTGATTGAATGAAGGTATTAAAGATCCATATAGTGCCCGAGGAAACCGAAATACTACACATCAAACTTAAACTCCCTCCCTACCTTCACAGTTAATCTAATGGCTCTTGACATTCAGATTTTACTTGTTTCATCGCCTTCAAAGCTTCCAGTTGTCTGCCCATTTCAGTACCCCATATACCCATAGTACTCCATAATTGTTGTTGAATCCCTTGATAAGCAAGCCCCTTCTCCGTCGCTTGCTCGCAGCCCTTTGCAACAGCAGCATGTAAGCCGTCCATAATGTGCTTCTGGGCACCTTCAAGCGAAGTAGCAGCTTGTTCCATCGTTTGCTTACAGTTGCTTGTCATGGTGGCCAAGGTAGGCTCGAGAGTGGCATGAAGCAGCATCTGGAGGTCTGATTGTGAGCCTGGTACTACAGTGCCAGGCTCGTTTAGACCCGAAGTTATGGGTGTAAAAGAATTCTCATACACACCAGAGAGTTGGTTGATGGTTGTCTGGATCACATTGTGGTTTTCTATATGAGTGAAGAATAAAGCATTGCGTCGCGCAACAACACAACCTGCTCGTTGTTTGTGACCAGAACGCTTCCACTATTCACTTTTTTTTCCTTTCATCCACACCCCTTCGGCAGACACCCGTGCGTGATATAGGGTGATAAACAGGTGAACTCGAATATTCATGAGAGTTGGGGGTGGTCGATGTCAATGTTTGGATCGGTTGCCGACTAC
Organism: Coprinopsis strossmayeri; assembly: GCA_900156845.1. Taxonomy (NCBI): domain Eukaryota; kingdom Fungi; phylum Basidiomycota; class Agaricomycetes; order Agaricales; family Psathyrellaceae; genus Coprinopsis; species Coprinopsis strossmayeri. The sequence continues at coordinate 24,547 of FTPT01000093.1, read as the reverse complement.
TACAGTCAGACGACCATCTTGCACGGTAACGTCCTTCGCGTTCGTGAACATGGTCGTTGTGTTATGCGTTACGCTTAGTTTCTCCACAGTTCGCAATGGGACATTGCAATAATCGTCTCCTAGGTTCCGATTTGAGTGAGGAAGACACCAGGAATGAATAATTAGGGAACCTTTTGCCATGGCTATGAAATGGAGTCGCTCCGGTTTCGATCCGCGAGATGAAGAATGTTAGGATCGCTCACTGGCGGATCCTGGTAAAAGTCGATGTTTCGCTGAGGCCTGGGCGGGCGTTCTAGGATGTCTAGGGTTAGCATCCATGTTGAATAACGGCATGTGACAATGTCGCCCACACAGGGTCCAGGGTAGCTTCCGAGGGGTCGGAGAGGCCTGAAGGGCCACACACGCTGACGGAGCTCACAATGAACTCGATAGACCTAGCTATCTACGACATGAGTAACCTATATACCCGACAACATGAGGATAACATGAGGACTGCGCGTGCTCAACCCCGTCGCTCCGAAAAGGAATCTATCAATGCGTCCGAATATGATAAAGGAGTGCCCAAAGGCAACTCCGGTGTGATTCATAGTATGGTCTCTCTTGTGTATCCCAGAAAGAGAGATAAATATATAATTATCAGATGGCTGGATTCAGACTATTCTAAAGAGCATTTAAGATTAGAGAGTACTAGTAAATCATGAACTTGAGGAGATACGTTACATCATCTCTCTTTTCAAATTTGTTATTTTGGCCTCCTTAACAAGCCATCGGTCAGTATCTCTCATCGTGCTGCATAGATTTACCCAAACATCTAATGTCCATGAAAGATATCTTTGCGGCATAGCCTATAATGCTGTTTGATATGCTTTCCAGCCTTTTGCGGCGCAGTCCAACTATAAGACGTTATTCTCCTCTCTCTGTCACCAATAAATCATCAGAAACAATTATTCGTCAGGAACTAAATGCAGCTGCGACTGGTAAGCTGGTCTGTACCTATCTGCTTAACCCTTAGGTGCGGTGGCACACTTTCGATCAGCACTCCCCTTCATCATTCCTCTCCCAATAATCTTCCTCCCATCTTGTTCTTTAGAATCATCGACAATATTACATTCAAGACACAATGGAGACAGTCTAAGCCATCCGCAGGATAATTTACAGATACAAGACGCAAAAATACCAAATAACTGCCCTCATGATCTTCGAAATTCCCCTTTTGCATCCTCTCGAAGTTTCACTTAATAATAGCTTTGAGTATTGTATAGCTACTCTTGGTTATTTAAAGGACTCAGTGAGCCAGTCATGAAAATGAAGAATCAAGAAATAATTGTCTAATGTTTCAAGTTCAAACTCGAAGCCTTGACCCAGAGGGTACGAGAAAGGGGTCTAATATTATACCCACAAGTTATCACACCCACTCCTCTAGTAGCATGTGGACCACAAAAAGGTTCGGGCCGCCCATCTGGAGCCCTTAAACGCTATCTGAGCGCTTAACAAGAAGATCCCGGATCAAGACGGCCCGGGGCTTATTCTATCCCCGGCACGCTCCGGCCTCGATAGGGGTCCCTCCTCGTACCCTCTGACTTCCTCCCATTTCGTCAACTCCGAGTCACCTCACTCACTCACCTCGTTAATACAATTCAAGTACTAGCATCCATCGACATCCACCACATCAATCAACATTTCCAACTGGTATAATCTGTTCAAAGAATTCAAAGCAATGGGTATAGGGTATACGCACAACCAACAGGGATATACAAGAGACGCTAAAAAGCTTCAATACGGCACACTTTCTTATAAACATATAAAAAAAGATGCTACCAGCCGTCAGAAATAAAAAGAACAAAGAAAAACAAGTATGTAGTACTATCAACATCAGTATATACAACGAACGCAGTGCTAGTCAGTATACAAGAGTTCCAGTTATGAAACAAAAGACATATTAGCCATTAAATCGAAAGCATCACATCATGCATCATCACTAAAATCATCCTCCATATACCATACCTCAGATAGCAATTAGCCTCAATCCATCCATCCATCCCTAAGTCGCAAACGGGCCTCGCTATGACTCCTCGACAGACCGTCTCCTCGACCCAGCCGGAGGGGACACAGGTACAGGTACAGGCGGCGCATCCTTCGGCGGACTAAAAAACCCCGCAGCAGTGACACCCATCGTTTCAACAGCGGCCCCGCTCCCCTTCCTCATCGTCCCCCTCCCAACCGAAATCGACCCCTTCTTATTCCCATGCCCCAGACCACCCCCCTTTTCAATATTAACCAACGACTTCGCCTTGCCCACCGTAGATATCGGGTGGGGGGGATTATGCCCGAGCGTTCCAGAGCCGAACCGCGCGCTGGCGGTATCGCTGAGACCCCGCACGGCAGCTGCAGACGATGAGGACCCGCCAGACGGGTTGCTCCGATGCCGCTTCGAGGTGGCGTACACACCCGCCGCACCCGCACCCCACGCGCTCGGAGGCGACGAAGGCCCACCGGACCCACCAGCACCATTCGCTTCATTGGGAGTCGGCGGCGCGTCCTCTTCCTCCAACTCCTCGTCCTCATCGTGTATAACATACGGCGACGACGGCAGTCCGTCCCCGTCAAACGGCGAGGGGGTGTACAGCGCGCTCTGCAATGCTGGACTCGACAGAGCTTCCGTCCTGTCGGGTACGTCGTCAAAAATCTCGTAGTACCTCCGTATGCAGATGGCAATGATGCTCCCGAGGGTGGTTTTGCCTTCTGAGGATGAGGTAGCGGCAGTGGTGGTGGGAGGGGCGCGAGGAGGGGCGGCGTTGAGAGATGGGGCACCTGGGACAGCACAGATGGCTACATCCCGCATAGGATTCGAGCCTTTCACAAGGTTGGGACACAAGACAATCGCCAGATTGTGTTCATCCATCCGATTCGTGGCAGCCCGTATAGATACTTCATGGAGCAGCTCTAAAGTGCACATAAACACATGTTAGCTTCCCACAACTGGGGACTTATCATCAGATTGGACATACGAAGAATGTGGCTTAATAGTATATAAGAGCAGGGTGCCAGAGCAGGCAAAAGCGTTTCGCGAAGATAGTTGACACAGTTCATGTCGCCCGGATCATCGGAGCGAGGTGGAGGTGGACACCGTTTGATAAGAGGATACAGATGTTCGGGGAAGAGCGGTTCAGGCAGGTCCCGAAGATACTTCTTCAAAAGGACGGCAGCTAAATGGGGGTCGCCAAAGGTGTTTAAGGAAACAACATTTCCTGAAGACAAAAGCAGAGTAAGCAAAAGAGCAGATTACCGCAGTCAGTTAGACACGGACCTCTGTCGTAGGCCTCCTGAGCAGCACGAAGCAACACAGAAGACGGGGAACGTCGGAATAAACCGTCTTCTAACAAACCTAAAGGAAGGCACCTCAAAAGGTCGTTTCAGACGACAGAAAAGGCGAGTGCGCACCTGATTCACAGATATACTGAATGCAATCCTTGACCACGCGTGGAATCCCACCCTTCTCTCCATCGTATCCCATTATATCTTCCAACGGAATACCGAATAGACTGGAACGAGTCGGAATCGGGAGTGTGATCTTGTGTTCATACTTCAGGTTCTCTCTGACAAACAGCTCATTAGCACGCGAAGGAACAAGCTTGAACAAGGCCCGGCGTACTGGTAAACTGCAGGAGGTATGTCGATCTGCGTCAAGGGTACATAGAACGCGAGTTCCGAGAGAGTCGGGATGTACACAATCTTGCGGAAGAATTTAGGACTACACTCCGACGCGTTCATTTCGCCGTCAGTCCATGAACCAACATACAAACGCGTATTGCATACCTTATAATGGCCCCAGCAAGCGAAAACAACACTGTCAGTGTCTCCTGGGTTAACGATCTCTCTTCCAAAACAAAAAGGAGCAGAGATCCGTACTTTTAGAAAAGAAAGACGAGTGGACGATGTACTGAAAGACGAGGGCACCGAGATGTCAGTCAATACAGAAGCGCGATGGGAACAGTTGGGGCTGACGCACCAGTTGCTTGAGGTTCTTGCGGTACTTTCGGCTCAAGCTTCGATAGGCTTTCCAGATCCAGGTCCAGCCTGGCGTATGCCTGTTGCCAGCAGCGAAGAATACAACCGTGTAGTCTGCCTCCACTGTGTATGTGTGTTTTCACCCACGTCAGTCTTCGGTCCTACTTCCAGCAATTCGAGAGAGTCGGGCTACTGACCATAGAGATTGAGGTATGCGAGGATCCGACTGTGCAAGTCAAGCAGCAAGGTGTTTAAGTGGCGGAGGTGACGTTGCGAAGGATGTGAACCTACGAAAGAAGGAGATCGTAGGAGACGGTTTGGGGATCTGGAAGCGCAGAAGAGTTGAGAACGACCCTAATAAGACGTTTATTGGTTCACTCTTTCTCTCAAGTTGGTGATTTAAACCTTACATCGGTCGTGTCCTATGAAATTGGGGGCATTCACGTTAAGTACCTCCGCTTCATATGTGTGCCGAAGCACGACAAGCTGTGAGAGAAGAAGAACGCACTCATAGTCCACTCCTGCTTGGAAGATCATCTTGGAGAGCACGTCTTGCACGAGCTCGAGGTCCGCATGGCTTATGTTCCTGTTCAGCTGGGGCAGCGCTTCTTGGTTCTTCTTCCATGGCGGAACGAACAGGTTCTTGCGCTTGGCCGCGAAAGCTGATAGAGGCGAGCTCGGTGTCTCCCTGTCACTGTTGTTGTAGCTCGATGGTGAAGATGGTGACAGGGATAGCGCAGCAAGGCGTTGCTTGAGCGATGCCGTGCCGGGTGGCATGATCGTAAGCTTAGGGTGGTCTAGTTTCGCTGGATGAGTGTAGAAATAAAAGTATGTGGTGGTTATGAACAGAGATGTTGGCTCACGACATATGAAGTGCCTGAGAGATCAATTGCTCCATTGTCTAAGCAATCGTGAGAATTCCAATCATTTTGCTCCCAACCAGTTGTTGAATCCTTGATGTCTAGCGACCGTATTGTTGAAGACGGTGCTCGATGTCGTAGGAAGGTGAGCTTTATTCTCTGCACGTTTAACTTATTTCTTCTTCGAGATTTAGGAATACAGGGTGATCTAGTATTGCACCTGTCGAAACACGAAACATTCTGTTGGTTCCCACTAGTTCCCACCCCTCCAATTGGCTAAAAGCTTTATTAACGACAGAGGCGCATTGGAACTCGTGGTGTCCATAGGGTGTCCATCTGGCAGATGGTCCGCCACATGCTACTGCTTACTTCTATGTACTGCACCGCACCCCGCAACAGGGGCCGACGCGAAGATGTACTTTCTGTCGACATTAACCGGGGTTCTGGACTTCTCTTTGTGTGGCGTCTTCTAACCGGGTTCGCGAAGGACATAATGTATATACCGACTGCTCGACTGGAAGAACCATTGAATTCTTGGCGAGGCTAGAGGTCTTCGAGGAACTAGTTACTAACATCTTCTGGGATCGTGCAGTATCACCACCACGGTCACCTGCGTCTCGAAACCTCTTTTAGAATTCAATTCAATAGGACTGCGGACAGAAGATCAGACTAGGCCTCTCGAGCAAAAGATAGTACTTAGAGTGGACTTTACCGCTCGCTCGCTCACCCCTACCTCGAGTCAAAAAAACAAACTTCAATGAAACTATCGTCTACGTACGTACTCGATCCAAATTTTGATCATTCATCTCGACATAATACCTGCATCCAGGATTTAAATGCTTATCACTCTATCGACTTTCAGATCGTATGTTATTTAAGCTTTCTTCCTGTCACACTCGAACAGTGTCGTAACCCGTTTCTGTCATGCCTGTGGCACGGCGCACACCGTTTCAATGGGCTACATATTGAATTGAATTCCTCGAACAAGGAATCAATCATGTTCGGTGTCATCGGTGTTCATAGGAAGAAACTTGGTTCAATAGCAATTATATCAAGCGCGCTCGGTTATAATTCTTTTTCAGCTAAATGTGTTGAGAGTGAGGCAAGTATAGCGGATAACTTGGACCTGGGTACTCCTTTGATCGATTTCTGACATCTATAATCTATAGACTCAGAGCGCGAAACATCGATCAAGATTAGATTGGTTTGCTAGGCACAGTAACTGTTATATTGAACTACGACCCTTTAGGCTACGAACAGTCGATGCATCGGGTGAAGATTTTGAGTAAGTCTTGACTTTTGGACTAACATAGAACGTGTGGTTTTTGTCTTCCCATGTAGGCCGACGAAAATGCTGTGGTCATTGTTAGGCTGTATCTGGAGTCTGGTGATTGGAGGGTGTTCCTGTTTCTAAGGTTTCGAGGTAGGTAGTGTGTTGATCGTGCATATGTACCACTGATAGTAATACGAAAGAGATGTCAGAGCACGAACAACATGTCGTGAAAAAGACACCAAGCTCAAAGGCCAATCGTCCGACCATGACAGAAATGATTTAATACAGGTTTGATCGCTCCAATTAATAATTGAGGTGGGTAAGTCTATATTCGCAAAATGAAATACTCGTTATATTTGGTTCGTAGATAATATTGAATATTCGATGCACCAAGCTCCGTTTAAATTTAAATCCTAAACTTCCAATTGCAGTCAAGCTACCTTATATTTAGCCTAAAGGCTTGAAGCTAATTCATCGCCAACCTTGCTAATTCCACAAAGTCTTTCTTCTGCGCAAGACCTATGACTTTCTTCCAAAGCTCCGTGGATCCGTCCAACTGTACCCTCCTGAACTTCCCAACGTTCTCGTCAAAGTATTGGTGGAAGTCGGGTCCCCTGCATGGCTCGCTTCCTGCCTCCCTCGCGGTATCCACGATCTCCACACCCACCTCGCCCTCGCCACTGCTAGCTACAAATTCTCCCATACGGTGGGTAGGATCAAACGGTGGGACCTGCCTCCAATTCATGCTAAACGCCGTCGTGGCCGTAAGAAGGTAACAAATATCAATCCCTGCGATCTCCCACATCGCGGAGCCACCACACCCGCGCTGCTTGAACGCGGAGGCCTTGCCGTACGCGAGGGAGGTTTTGTGGTCGAAGAGGCCGAATATCGTGACAGACTGGCCGAAGGGCGGCCCGATGTTGTCGATGCATTGTCCTGGCTTGAGGTTGTTCCATTGGCTGTACCCGCCGCAGCATTGGTTTGTGCTGTAGAGCGCGATGCTTGCGGTTAGGTTTGAGGATTGGGCGTGGGTGGGGGAGGGGAGGAAAGTGAGGAGGAGTGGGGAGACGAGGAAGAGTGGGTTTAGCATCTGTAAAGTTGGGTGTGGTGATGTGGGATTTGATTCTGAGGTGGATGGGTTCCTGGAGATACTAGATGACTTGAAGCTGACTCTTTTATACCTCTCAGGGTAAACCTCTTCTATTTGCGGACGGAATATCCTGAAACCAGTACCCACACTCTGCCACCCCATTTTGGTTCTCAAGTTCTTTGACAACGGCCAACTCGAATACCGACCGGACGTCTTCCTTCTCCACAGCGAGAGTGAGTATTTCGTTTCCTTTTGTTATACAAAGCATATGCTGCATGACCAAGCATGTACTCAGGGGATTTAGAAACGTAAATGTGGGTTTTCTAGCCCCTAAATAGTAGGTATCGGTACCACTTTGACGAATCGTAAACTTCGTTGTTACGTCTTATCTTTTCGAAGACATGGGTCAAGCAGTCATGGGCGCTAATTGAGCATACCAATTCGGCCTATCCGGCGAAGATGTTCGCACGCTAGGGTGCAAAATCGATGCTTCGCGAACGTTCAAGTTGGCGGGTTTTTTTTATTACAATGCCCAGTCTACTCTTCTAACCTGTTACAATCCAAGGTCCAGCTTGCTCTTGTGAAACAGATATCCGATCTGCCGGTTTTGCACTGGGAGCAGGCAGGTGGAGTGTGTGACCCCCCATGGAGCGTTAGAGCCCCATCTACACCGTACGGCTTCTCTCTCGTCCTTGTCCCACCCCTTCGCCTCTCTCCGGTCTCTTCTCTTACCTCTGCGGTGCCACGAGACGCCCAAGCGCCTGTTTTTAGATCCTGATATGAAATGGCTCGTCTGCATTGATCACGCTGGTTGAATCCCTCGATTCCCCTGGCATGGGATGGCAGAAATAAGTATGAAAGAGGGCCCCCCGGCAATTAGGGATTTCCCGGGGCCGGGAACGACCAGGAGGAGTAATTCACAAGACCAATCGAGCATACAACTACATACTCTCGCGTTCTGTGCTTCGGCCATTCTGTGGCGTCCATGGAATTCGGCTGGGGGATAATTTCGCTTTCTAGTTCGCTCTGTAACTACAGGGTCCCAGGACCCGGCGTTCAGGAATTGGACCCATTTCGGTTAATGTACTGATACTACTGCAATGCTTCGGAGTCGACGTCAAGTCGCATCTCTCGGCCCCGCCAGTGTCTTACTACATGGATAGTGTTAGGCTCAACCCCTGTTAATATTCTTAGCTCGCATGACCGACGAGTCAGCTGAGAGAGAGATTGTTGGATGGGAGGACAGACAAGGCCGCCGATCGGGAGCATTACCCGATGACCAAACGAGGTTACACTCCCGGACAAACGGCAAAGGTTCACCCGGCGTCGAGTTCTTCTGCAGTCAATAACGCTGCGTCCATATATAGTTCCATATGGCCTATAATCATCATCCCCCTTTTTGCGTCCCGTGCAGGCCAGTCGCGAGCTCTCTCCCCCCATCCCTATATAAGACCTCGCCTTGACCCAGGTTAATCCTACCCCAATGTATCTCAGGTCGCCCTACCCCGACCCCCCAGCCTTACCCGAGGCGAATGCCCACTACATGTTCTTCAAACGCCCGGACCAGGCACAGTGGCCCGACTTCACCTTCCACATCGACGCCGTGACAGGCCAACGGACAAAATGGCGCGAATTCAAGTCGCGCGTCGAGGACCTCGCAACGGCTTTGGGCTCGTCGACCTCCCAGGGTGGCCTTGACTTGAATGGAGAGATTGTCGGGATCATGATGGAGAACTCTTCGGTAGCTCTGTCCAACCTCCGTTCTGCAATATCCTTTGACATGCAAATTTTAGGATTATATCGCCCTCATCCATGCCTGCATCACGATTACCACGCCTTTTGCTCTCATTTCGTCTTATTCTACGCCTTTTGAGCTGAAGCATGCGCTTACCTTGTCAAAGGCAAAGTCGCTTTTTGTCGATGCCAAGTTTTTGCCCGTCGTGCTTCCTGTGGCGAAAGAGGTCGGCATTGATTCGGCCAGAATCTATGTCGGGACGGGTTCAGCGAGGGGTCGCGGGAACGTCAGCGATCTCGTGAACCACGTTCGTTCTAAATCCGTCCCTTTCATCGGCATCAAACCTGCCAAGAAAGATACCCTCGCCTATCTCGTCTTTTCTAGTGGAACAAGTGGGCTTCCTAAAGGTAAGAGTTTCTGTATTCCTCAAGTGGTAATCCCGGGTTTCAGCTTTTTTATTTTGGCAGCCGTCATGATTTCGCATGGAAATCTCGTCTATTCACTTGGCCAGGCTGTTGTACTCGGGACCGCTTCAGCGCAAGTGTATACCGTAAGGGCTCCATTTGAAGTAGAGAACTAGTATTGCATGGGCTTACGCGACAACAGCCACCCCCGCCCGTGAATCCAGAAGGCATCCCTGTAATCCTCGCCTTTCTGCCTTTGCATCACACATACGGATTGCACACTTATTCATTCCGTTCAATGCTCGCGCCCTCTACCTATGTCATCATGAAGAAATGGAACATCGACCTCGCTTTGAGTAGTATCCCCAAGTCAGTTTCCTTTTTTGCCTGCTATAGTATTAATTAATATCTCGCTTTTTCTGTTCTTTAGGTATAAGGTTTCAGCTATTGCATTAATTCCCTCGATCGTCCACCAACTCGTGCATCATCCTGACATCGACCGGGTTGATTTCAGCTCGGTGCAATCGATGGGAAGTGGTGCTGCGTACCTTCCTCCTGAACTTGCCGAGAAGATGTCCAAGCTTGCGCCCAAGGATAGCAACTTTACGGAAGGTGCGTTGACCTTATATTCACCTATGCCGTTGTTGCTTTTCCCTTATCGTTCCTCTTTTTCTTTGCGTAGGTTATGGAATGTCAGAAGCTGTAAGTCTCTCTTCCCTCATCACTCGCACTCGCACTGGAATAGCAATATTGATAACAACACTTGACGAATAAAGACTATTGCAGCCATTACCCAGCCTCAGGCCGGAGCGCTCGGGAAGCTGAAGCGTATTGCCGGGTCTACGGGTGTCCTGCTGCCTGGCATGGAGGCGAGGATCGTTCGAGACGATGGCTCTGAAGCTGATTACGGCGAGCCCGGTGAGCTCTGGTTGAGGAGTCAGAATATTGCACTTGGGTATTGGAATAACGAGAAGGCGAATCGGGAGACGTTTGTGGGTGGTTGGCTTCGGACTGGAGATAAGTTTAAAGTTGATAAAGAAGGCAATTTCTGGTACTTTTTTTTTTTGGTATTCCTGTATTCTTATTCAAATTCGCTGACGAATTCTTTTTTTTTTAAATGGGATACTAGGTTCGCGGACAGAGCCAAAGACACGCTCAAAGTTTCGGGAGCACAAGTTTCGCCTGTGGAGATTGAGAACTGTCTTTTGGCGCACCCAGAGAACCTGATCATCGACGCGACGGTTGCGGGCGTGAGCGGTGGGCGGACGTCAGACGAGAAGGTGCCGCGTGCGTGGGTTGTGTTGAGTGTGAAGGGTAAAAGTGTTGGTGCGGATGCTGCGATCAAGGCGTTGAAGAAGTGGTCGGAGAAGAATTTGAGCAAGTATAAGCATTTGAGGGGTGGCTTTGAGGTTGTTGATCAGGTGGGTCTTTTTGGTTTTGGTTTTGGTTTTGTTCGGTTTTTGTGGTGGGTGAAGAGTATGCTGATAGAGAGTGCATGATACTTTTTTTAGATCCCGAAGAGTCCTACTGGCAAGGTTTTGAGACGGATATTGCAGGATCGTTATGAGGAGAATGTTGCGGTGCAGGCCAGAGCTAAGCTTTGAGATGAGAGTGGGGTCGAATGGGAAGCTTTGTGTACCGTTTATGGGGGGCGGTAGTATCTTTTGCAAGGTGTATTATATCATATCTTATGCATATCTCTTTATATCAATGTCTGAAAATGAATTTTTTGGTTTTGGTCTTTTATATTGGACGTGACTGTTAAACGTTAGACTATGCAGACAAATGGGCGGTATAGAGCTAGTACGGTTAGTGCAGTCCAACTGATCATGAGAAGCAGAAAGGTATAGGATAAGCTCTAGATCGGCTAGAATCGAGGTATACGGCAAAATAAGATGGAAATGGAGGGTAGCAATTACAAAGACTTTGATAGCAAGACTGAATATTCGCGTCTGATATTACATGAAACCGCGCTTCCTACTAGTAGAACAGACGATAATCAGTGAACTGGTGACAGTCGAGGTATAAGATCTTGAGAGCGTACGCGTGAATGTTCTCAGTCCGGAGGGTCCAAGACTCCAAGGCCTCCGATTCAGACTTGGTCTTGGTAGTTCCACCAGTTGCGACCCGGTTCTTGATGGTATCGTCGTCTCCGAGTTGGTCGAGCAACACAGCACGATGTGGAGAAACGGGACACGAGGGCATGGACTTGCATGGTGCGAGAGAGGGAGAGAGGTGGATGGGCGGATGGAGGACTGGATAGCAGGAACACCACAAAACAGCTGTAGTTGCTGGAGAGCTGGAGAGCTGGAGAGCTGGAGAGCTGGAGAGCTGGAGAGCTGGAGAGCTGGAGAGCTGGACGTGGTTGAAGCGGAGTCATTGTGTAAGTTATATACCTCTCGTCTTTGTGTCTGTGTTATACAAGTAGCCGGTTTCAAAAGAGGGGAGGATGGCTCGAACTTGGCAGGGAGCTAGATTACTGTTGCCAGTGGGATACCATGGAACTGACGTCCGACAGGAGTTTCCCCCATATTCCTTACTCATTATAGAAGCGTCCTGGCTAAATACGCGGTCAATGACATGTACTCGTATGTCACTGAAGGTGAAATGAGATGTTCGTTGCCCACAGCGCCGATATCATTAGTACAGCGGGGATGCCGAGTTGTGGGAGCTTAAGTTGTAGCTGGTGGACGTCATTTCATAACGTAGGATGGTAGATTTTACACATAAGACGGTGATAGTAGGAGGGTAAGCATAGACAATGGGTTGGACATTCCTCGGTCCGACTGAGCAGCCCTACTAACACACTGAAGTAGATCTTAAGTCTACCGACTGAGTGCGCAGTGTTGAATGGTAGTGATCCGGCAAGCACCGAAGAGGATTGAGGCTCCGCTTGAACTGAATCCCTTCGCCTCATTATCGTCGTGCCACCACACGCCACACATGGATCGGGTTTCAAAATTTCACCTCCATATACCTGTACATCTCTTGCCTTGACGTGGAGCCTGCAAACATGTCTGGTGTCTGGGACCGGTATATGGTCAGCAACGACCCACCGGCTGATGAGGATATCCATGTGGCTCAGGAAGCAAAAGCAAGCTTGTCGAAAGAGATTCAATCTTTGGAGGACGACATCGCACAACTAAGAGCCAGCCATTCGCAGCTCTCGGCTGAAAGATCAAAGATACAAAAGGTCCTGTCACCTTTACGACGCTTCCCATTGGAAACCATTGGCATGATCCTGGAAGACTGCCTACCTCCCAACCTGATCCTCAAAAGTGCAGACCGTGTTAGATTCTCCGAGCTCAGATCTGTCTGTAGGTCTTGGAGGGATGCAGCATTCTCACATCCGCGCTTATGGACTGGGTTACACCTGTCACTTGAAGAAATCTTCGCAAGTGATCCCCTCGATACATCCCTTCCAACTCGAGTCCGGAATTGGTTTGATCATGCAGGCAAGGCTCCCCTCACATTCATAGTTGTTGGGTCGCCATTTTTACGCAACTTGACCCCTCAAAAGTTGGAGTTAGCGAGAAATATTGCATTAATCGCAGCGGATAACCGAAGTTGGACGGAAGTAGACATCACATACCCGAGTCCAGAGCTCCAAGATCTCCTTTTGCAACTGTCCACCGCTGTTGAAGATGCCGCTTATCGTCCATGGAAGAACTTAGGGAAATTGCAACTTCTGCTCGGAAGCACTGGTCTCTCCGTGCCCCAATCAGAACAATGGCCTTTTCCTTATCCACGCATAGGGGTCTTGGCCCCGAAGCTCCACACATTGAATGCATGGGTACTGACGCCCCTCCCTCACCGACTTACTCTCCCATATCCGTCTCTCCTAACGCTAAACTTTACTTTAGCAAAGCGAGCAGCTCCTTCTGCACTCGCGCTTCTCAAATACCTTCCTGGCCTACGAAATCTTAGTGTTCGGGCACTCGAAGTCATAGATCCAACTGATCCTGGCAATGGATCCGTCGTACCGGTGGTCAACAACAATATCACACATTTTTCCTTAATGAGTGTTGACTCAACAGTCCTACTCCAATGGCTTGTCCTTCCCAATCTTCAATGCCTTTCGATTGGTAGTCTGCATGCGGTCACAACCGCCGAAAACTTTCTCATTCACCTCTATAGGCTATCTGAGTTTTTCCTTCGCTCTGGATCACGCAAGCGGCCATCTTTAACACTGATAACATTACGAGCAGTGCCCTACATATGGGCTGTGGTACTATTTGCTATATCTAAGTGGAATGGCTTGGAATCCATTGTCCTTCCAATCTCTAATTTTGTGGACTATTTCAGGGCGGCTACGGCCTCGCGGGGCCTGTTGCTATTTCCGACCATCAAGCATATGAAATTAACTCACCAGCCACCTAACTTCAACCTTCAGGATTTCATCCAGTATCTCCAAGCCAGGCGAGAAAGACTCCCGCGAGACCATCCTGCGGATACATCATCCACTTCAGATGAGGTGCCCATTCACTTGGAACTGATGGAAGGGATCAATAGCAAAACCAAGCAACCATGGGACGAAGAACGGGATCGAGAATCATTCGACGCAATAAGGCAACTTGGTGTTCGTATCACTGTTGCAGGAGCATCATGGAACTGAAATCCGGCAATTTCCTTTGTATACCATCCATATTGGAACACTCCCTTTCATTTGTCACAGACTCAAGATGTTTTGCAACGTTGGTAGCATTGGGCTTCAGATTTGAAATACTCTGTCAACAACTAATGACCTGCCGCCATGTGGTTTATATTGTACAGTACATGCAGAATCAATCGCCCTCCAAGTAAATGTGCTATGTACCCAATTTACCTGAACTTGAGTCCATGACAAAGAAAAAAAGAAAAATCAGTGATGAATGTGTGGGTGCATGGTGGATAAAAGACAAGTGTATAGGTGAGCACTTTGTAAGTTTTTTCCGGTGGCTACAAATTGGTTTCCCCAACGGTTCTATCAACGAAGGAGCCGTGCGGCTAGTAGTCCGGCCTAGTCAAGTAAAATACTTGGTTCTGTCGAAGAACATCGGTACAGTGCGGCCGCATTTTACAAGTACTTAGGCAGAGGCTTCTAATCGGTCAAGTGATCTGGCCGCCACCGTCCCAAATCGGGACTTGGTCGGCGGGCGCTTAAAGTTGTCCTCGCGAATCATTGCCATTCATCTATCTGTACTCGGCCGGTTGATTTATCTCAGCTTACAGAAGAGTATGATGCTAACCAGTATGCCAACTCTCTAGAGCCTTGCTTGGCTATAACACTTACGTCCGTCGAGGATATGTTTCGACGCAAGTACTCAGCCGGGTGGGCGCTGAACGTTGCGCGGCGTGGTGGAGTGAGCTTCGAGCCGAGTCAGTTGAAGCTGCTTTCCTAGTTTTACGAGGAGAGTATAGGGAGAATAGAGGAGGAGATGTGCGTCATGAGGTTGAGTTTACGGCTGTAAGTTTCAACTCTTGGCGTGTCCACTTGTAGGTCCACACGGCGCTGAGTGCTCCGGAGGAGCGGCGGGCCAAGGCTTCGACTCGAGTTAGAACTTGAAAGGTCGAAGCAACGACAAGTGTTCAATCCTAAATACTTGCGTCCTTCATTTTCATCCCTGATTCTCATGAGCTGTGCCATTTAACCGACCCAGGATGATAAAGCATGGATGGATGAGTATTAAGCTGCAACATCTGGAGCCCAGAGAAATGTAAAATGAAGTGATGAAAGTAAGGTGGTAGGTGTGGACGGCTAATTCTCACCAAGGAAGCAGCAAATACGCGTCTCGAGACTCTTCCGAGTCGCTTGGTACGAAGCTGTAGTGGAGGTGGAGACCAAATGAAGCAGCATTTAGAAGTCCATCGGGCCACTCTTGGATCCATCCAAGGATGAGAAAATACTCTTTGACCGTGGCCAAGGCAAGTTCAAGATTTGGCCCGGGAAGGGTGTTCTCAGTTCCGAGAACAACCTCTTCTCCGTCTACTCTCTAGTAGACAACACTACCTACGTTGCCACTCTCCCGTGGGCCGTACTCGCTCTTCTCGAAGACCTGTGTTTTGAAGGTGTTGACGCTTGAGGGGAATCAGGTGTCGATGGAAGTGGCTAAATTTTTTGGAGTCCCATGAGGAGAACTTAGAGAGTGGGTATGGAAAGGGCTTTGACATGTTAATGGAACGCGAACTGAGTTGGTTAGGAGGTCTCTTGATCAAGGAGCTGGGACTTAGCAAGGTGAGGCATTTTTCGTTGTTGGTTTGAGTTTTGCTTGACGATGGTTGCGGATGAGTGACTAATTGCTGGGGTGTTCGCGACCGGATAATTGGGACTTTCAAATACGTGACTATAACCCTTTTCTGAGGTTCAGAAACGGTTTTATTTATTGATTTAATCTTTATTGTTCCAGATTCTTGTATCTACAAGTTAACCCACGGATGGTATGGATTGTCTCCGTAGCAGATTGAATAATATACTATGTAGTCTTGAGAGAGGTAAAGATAGGGGTGCAGAGTTGCTATGAACGATGGTTGATGGCAGCGATCTGATCTGATTTGACCGTGACGGTGGCGTCAAGCGAGCTGCGTGGTCCGTTCGACTCCCTTGTCTCTCAAACTTCCATGTCTTTCTTCGGGTACGTTTATGCTGCCTCTCTCGTCGTCTATATCCATTGGCCTAACCTGACCTGTTCATAATACCACAGCCGCAATCGTAATCCGCGGCAAGTACGTCGCTCGCCGACACCCTCGCGCGAGCCAGGCTCGTCACCCCCTTCACCTGGATACTACGATCCTAATGCTCCAGAAACAGAACCTTCGAATTCTAGTGCGTGTAGATATGTATATAATACCACATTGTCGCCCAACCTAATCATCTCTCCGACTAGACTCGCTAGTCCCTTCGACCCTCCAAAAGAAACCCCTACCTTTGTATCTATCCAGCCCCTTTGCCGACGCAGCACTCGTCAAAGGCAACTTCAAAACCATCGTCATGCTCCCAAAGTATGTGGATATCATGGAGTGGGTCGCTGTAAACAGTGAGTTGGTTGATCGTGGAGATCTGGTCGCGTGTACTAATGTGGATGGGACGATGCGATAGTCTACGACTTTTTCACGAACCTTAATGAGTTCTATGGGTGTATTGCGGAGACGTGTACGGCACAGTCGTGTCCTACGATGTCTGCTGGGCCTTCGTGAGTCGCTGTTTTCTTGTATAGTCTGGTTCTACCTTTGCTAAGCCAACCCACTTATCCACGTTGCTTTTACAGTCTAAACTACCTCTGGACAACTCGCGAAGGCAAGCAAGTGTCGCTCCCTGCCCCGACCTACATAGACTACGTCGTCACCTCTGTCCAACAACTGTTGGAAGACGAGAACGTGTTCCCAAATAACGCTAGTGGGTGTCATTCGTTAATCGGCTCATCTCCTTGTTATCTACCTCTATCGATAACTAACGAACGTGCGGCCTGCAGACCACGCCTTCCATCCCTCCTTCCCTTCAACCGTCAAAACTGTCTATCGCCAGCTTTTACGTGTCTTTGCACACATCTATCACGCGCATTTCCAGAGTATCTTGCATCTCCGGTGGGTACCATCGTTTACTCACATGTATACTGATAGTAACATCCGCAAACAGGGCCGAACCCCATTTCAACTCGCTTTTTGCACACTTTTTAGCATTTGGAAGGGAGTATCAGTTGTTGGAGGTGAGGGATATTAAAGGGGAGGTTAATAGCCCTACGGTTGGTGTTGGTGCGCTTTGGGAGAGGTGGAAGGAGAAGGGGATTTTGGAGGGATAGAACGAGGAGTGGAGAGAGATGAGAGGCCAGGAACGTGAAGCAAGACTGGACAATGTATTTGGATTCCTTTCGGTTTGTTATACCCTCAAGTTTGCCCTTAATTTGCAGGTAAATGCAATAATTGGATGGAGTGATGAGTGGAATGGATTCTACATTGCAAGTGGCCGGGTTGGTAAACGCTCAGATCTCAGATTTAATTAGGCGCTAAAATGTATTGGTTGATAAGATCCTGTGGTTAGGATCGCCAGTGACCTTTGGTGACTCCAGTTGGCTGGATTGACGCCCGTAGAGAATGATTAATGATTACGAAAGATATAATTGGTGCGCTGTCGGTGCGGCGTGACTCCATTCAGCCGCAGTTTCCATTTCCTTGTTACCACCATCTTTAACTGTAATTGACATCAAACGTACTGGGCGGACCATTGCTCACCCCACTTTCTTGCCACCCATAGGTCTGTTAGATATCCCATGTCCATCGCCTCCTTCCCTGCCGAGATTCTAGACATCATCTTCGAAGACTGTCTCGGCGTGGACGAACCTGCTCCCCCTTTCGAAGAGCAGCATCATGCGCCCATTCCGTCTACCCTTTCTGGTCCAGGCACCCCTGTTGCGCTCAGCCACGTCTGCTCGGGGTGGAGGGTAGCGGCGGTCGGCTACCCGCCCTTGTGGGACCGCATCGTTGTCCAGAGTGTCCATAGGAAACAGGTTGACGGGGTTCGGTCATTCATCGAGCGCTCGTTCATGCGCCCTTTGCGTATTCATCTTGGGAACCACTATGCTTTCGACGAGGAGATGGACTCGGGGAGGTTCATTGAAGATGAAGGTGGCGGTGGCGGACGGGAGGTGTGGAAAGAGCCGGACGAGGGGGTGCTCGAAACTGCGTGGAAGTATCTTCTAGCTGAGAGCTGGAGGTGGCGCCAAGTGACTCTCGTGCTTCACCAGCAGGCACAAAGGATTGTATCCACCCTTGGTCAATTTGACGAACGGTTGGATCAATTGACGAGTCTTTCCGTGAGGACGGACGGGTGGACGCATCCCTCCTTATCCAAGCTCGCTGCGTTCCTGCATTCCTCGCCTGTCCTGCGCGAGGTCAGCTGGGCGAACGAAAGCCCGGAACTTATGCTTGGGACTGGAACTCAAGACCTTGAAGAAGAAGAAGACTACTTACCAGGGCAACCTCAATCTCACCAACTTGGACTATCCGACCACTTTGCGAGATGCACGGCGAAGAGCTGGAGTCAATTCACCCACCTGTGCCTCGGGCGCGTCGGGAGTGCTGTGACAGATCTTAGTCCCATACTCGGATACTGCACCTCTCTTGACACGCTTATCATCCACGGCCTCGATGTTGTCGATACCACCGGAAGTTCGGCGTCAAACCCCTTAGGCCTGACTAATAGGATCCTCGTACCCTCCCTGAAGGAACTTTGCATTGAGGGAGGCGCGGAGTATTTTCTGGGTATGCTTAGGTGTCCCGGGCTGAAGACACTCAGGCTTCCGGGATACTTTAGGAGCTTGGTGCCGGTTGCGGTTAGGAATGCATTTCAGGCTGTGACCCGGCTTTTGAAGCACAGTCGGTGTGAATTGGAGGGGCTAGAGGTTGGCGCCGTGGAGGAAGACGTGAATCCTATTGGTACTGTGACTGCGAATGACGATAATGGGTACGGACGCACAAAGGCGCTAATCGACGTATTGTGCACTCTTGAGTTTGCGTATCTCGTCTCTCTCGATCTCACTTCGATCCCTGTGAAAGCTACGCTCTTCCTCGACGCACTCTTGACTCGGCAACAATGGGGAATGGATAATTGGGGGAATAATCGGACGACGGTTTTGTTGGAGGGGTTGAGGCATTTGAAGCTGAGGGATATGGGTGGAGTTGAGCATGCGGATCTTCGGGAGTGTGTGAGGGGGTTGGGGCTTGTTAACAGGGAATCGCCGCTACCACCGCAACGTCCACTTCCGGATTTTGCGCTTAGTCTTGGGTTCAGAGCGAGTCCGTGGAGGAGGCCACATGGGTTGGAAACGCTTCATGTTCGGTTGTGTCCGGTCTTCCAGTGGAGGATTTTTGGGTTCGGAGGGATGGTTGGAGATGAAGATGAAGATGAAGAGGTGGAGGAGATTCGGAGGGTGTATGAGGTGTTGGAAGTTGAGGTTGCGGGAATCGTGTGTGAGGTTGTGAGGCCTGATAACTTGAATGCGATGAGGAAGAATACTCTGATTCTTGATGATCTTGATGGTCCGGCTGCGGAGGGGACTGTTTTGAAGTTTCGGTTTGAGTCTTAAGTTATATTTTAAGTCCTGACTCTCGACTCAGTCATTTTGATGCGAGTACTACGTAGTAGTCTTGATATGGGTTACTTAGCGTTATGTTCTGCATTTAAGCTGAGGATTGAATTTTATTCGAATAGCGATGCAGGGCTCGATGACGGAAAAGGCGCCGATCGTGACAAGATACTAAGCGCTCATCTGGCACAAATCCCTTCGAATTCAAATGCCTGAAGGGTAGATGCATAGTTTAATCTCAAGGAATTCCGTGGAATAGCAACGGAAAAGCATGATAAGGGTGTGTACTATGTAGTCAGGGTTTTGACATAAATACGTTATGGTATGTTAATACCTATTCGAGCTTTTTCTGAGTCTAGCAACACGGCGCAGATCCATTGCTATCACCCCCTAATTAATACCTTCTGGAAGCCTCTTGTCATGCTGGGTTTATCGCGCTCGTTGCATAGAAGATCGCAACGTCGACGAGGGACTTGGAAGAAGGAATCTATCATTTCAACTTCAACTCGAAGATGGCTTCCCGGTGTCCCCGATCGATATCATCTGTCAGTACACCTCGTTGGAACTTGGCGTGCATCTCCAGCCAATCGCAGCGCCGGAAAGGCCCCTGAGTACCGGGTTGGTTGCCCTTTGGGGGCCAATGGCAACGCTTCCCATCGGCCAAATGATAGCCCAAGCCTTTCGCACAAGAACTGGTTTTTGATTGAAAATAAGTATGTATGTAAGTAATCTGATGCCGACATTTCTTGGATCGTTGTGTTGGATTGGGTGATGAATGTGATGATGGCTTGACAACGAGTGATATATAAGCCTGGCTGTAGCGAGGACGACAGGTTCTGTTCCCATCCTTTCTCTCTCTCTTACCATTTGGATTCGTTCCCTCTTTCCTTCCTTTTATTCCGTCTTTTATTGCTTTCTCTGTGGTTTAGAGTGAGTAAATCGTGCTGTATCGTGGATTTGGTAGACGATTTGCTGACGGTGGAATTTTTTGCTTTCTTTTGCGTTGCGATGGGTGTTTTGTCTGGTGGCTACCATCCACAGGCTAGCTCTCTTCCCTTTGGTACATAATCTGCTAGGCAGCCAGCTCTGTCCTCTACCTCGTCGTCAAGTGCTAGCGCTCACTCTCAATCACAACCGTCAAAGTCCTGACCAGGTGTCCGACGACTACCCCCTTGATTGCCTAGCCCTTTTGTCCGATTGGAATATCCCACTTCGACACTTCGATCCTTATCTTTGAACCTCACTCTTTTTTAACGCCCAACCCAAGCAAAAAATGCGTTTCTCAACTGCTGCCATCTTCTCTGCCATCCTTGGTGCTGCTGCCGTTTCTGCCGAGACCTTCACTGTTCTTGTTGGCAAAGATGCAGGACTGACCTATGAGCCTTCTACGTGAGTACCACTGGTTTATCGCTTATCGAGGGCTATCGGAGACTAATCTCCCCACTTTGATAGCGTCGTCGCTAAGAAGGGAGACATCATCAACTTCCAGTTCTTGTCCAAGAACCACACCGTCACCCAATCGACATTCACTTCCCCTTGCGTGGCCAAATCAGAGGGTGTCGATTCTGGATTCCAATTCATCCCCGCCGGCGTTGCTCAAAAAGCCACCTGGTCTATCACTATTAACAATGGTTCGTCTTTTCTTTCCCGTCCATGGCATTTGACCTGGACTAATCTCATCACAATGCCTCAGACACCGCCCCCCTCTGGTTCTTCTGCAACCAAGGCGCCCACTGCAAAGCCGGAATGGTCTTCGCCGTCAACCCCTCCGCCGCAAAGACCTTTGACGCTTTCAAGGCATCTGCCGCCGCCGGTGGAGGTGCCATCAGCGGCCCCAACGCTGCTACCGCCGCCTCGGCCAACTCTGGTGCATCTTCGTACGGCAGCTCGTACGGTGGCTCTTACGGCGACTCTTCCTCTCCTGGACCTGCCGCTGGTGGTGCTGGTGCTGGTGCCGGATCTGGATCCGAGTCTTCGGCTTTGCCTGACTCTGAGGCTGCCCAACAGACCACCGCCCCTGGTGCTGCCCTCTCGAGCAGGGGCGTGAGCTGGATGGGAGCTGCCGGTGCCATGGTCGTCGCCGCGTTCTTGTTGTAAACACCTCATTCAATTTGATCATGGACGGTGATGAAGTTTCCTGATACCTATAGCTACCCACGTCTGGATGGACTTGCATGCATGCAGACATTCGCACAATTATATACCTGTAATGTAGCGGCTTATATTTCTTGCTTGGATTGTTTTTACTGCGCGCTGGGACGTTAATTGTTGATGGTTCTCTAGATAGAGGTTTTTGCTTTCAACTCATCGATTACTAGTGGTTTCTTCCATTCGCTTTTTTACTTCGCTATTACCCTCCATATACACTTGGTTTGAGAGAGACAAATATGCGCGCAGTTAGAAGTGAAAACACTAGCACAACTTGCCGTGTGTACGCAAGATATCCAGCTCTAAGACTAGGCCACGGTTCGGGCAGTGCCAGTGAGTGTTAACCATGTCGATCGTGTTTCTTTCAGGTTCTTGCGGAGACTGTTTCAATGTCATCTACCTTGATCTTTCCTCTCGCTGTTCTCACCCCAACCCTCACAATCACAACAACAAGCCATCCAACGCTTGCAAACCCCTCACTCTCCCTCTCGAAATCTTTCATGCCAGAGTTGAGTCCCTACCTAAAACCCTTCTAGAGTTTTTGACTGGATGTAGTGTCAAGAGCAGGCTTTGATAACAGCTAGGAATGAGGCGATGGCAATGGAGAAGCGCATGATAGATAGGCGTCCGCTGAATGACTTTGGGAGAACTTGGGGAGCATTTATATGCTCATCAGTCCACGCATGGTCTGTCATTTGGACTAGGTAACCCGATTGCTCAACTGGTGAGATCCTCCCACTAGCGTATTCGAGAAGTTACAATAGCCATGCTTCATATCAGTCAATACAGCTCCGCAAGTCGCGGGATGATCTGAGCTAAAAGGCTGAGCAACTGGGGATAATCAAACTTTTCAATCATCACAGAAAAACATGGTGGAAGTCAGACACAAAAAACAATAGCTAATTGCCAACATGAGCTAGGATGTCAGTCACGATTTCCTTCATCTTCTCAAACCCCTCCTCCGTCAAGATGTCCATATCCCACTCACCAGCTAGAAAGGTTGGCGAAAGAAGGCGCGAAGGATCGGGGCGCGGAATGCCGGGAGGTTGTACCTGGTACATGGCTTTGTCGCCCCAATAGACGCGTGCGGAGGTTCCAAAAATGCTGAGCCCCCAGAGGTGAGGGAGAGGACAGTCGTCCAGCATCAATGCGTACCTACCGCGCATTTGTTCGTCTGCGCGATAGCGTAATTCGGCCTTCTCCACCCAACTGTCATCCTTAACTTCAACGATCAGGACAGGCTTGTCGTTGCTGTCGTATACGACCAGGAAGACGAAGAATTCCACGGCGTCACGGCTGTCGTCCCTAGGAGGATTCTTCGGAGCGACGTAGAAGGTGAAGGACTCTCCAAAGCAGTAGTTCAGGAGTTTATCATAGGGGCCATAGTAACGATTTTCAAATGTAGTGCGTTTGGCGCGAGCGTGGTTGAAGATAGTGAGAAGGCCAACAGGCCAAGTCTCATCTGTTTGGAATGGCATAGCCTCTATCGTCAAACTCGTTAGCATTATCAGACAGAGAATGTGACAGACGGTGTACCGTAAGATGGCAGTGGCATGGAGACTTTCGAGTTTGAGGGTTATGGACAACTTGAAGATGAGGGTGCAGAACAAAGGTCTGCCGAGCCCCGAAAAGGCAATAAATTGAAAGGGGCTTCAGGTCTCAAGGCCAACACAGTCGAAGTTTACCATCGATTTGTCCTTGGGATATTTGCTGTTGTATCGCCCCTACGACTCGGAGTTGATCTGCATGGCCCAAGTCGTGCTGATATCTGCAAGGGACGCAATCCGCCGGTCCGTTCCGATGACTCTTGTATTCACGCTTCAAATTGCGCCCGCAACCATCCAGTCTGCAATCGAGTCCGTCTTCAACGAAGTCGACAAACGGACGTTCCTTTCTGTCACCGATATGTTAGAGGGGTACGCGAGCTACGAGCGGAACTAGACAAGGCGAGAGCGGAATCAGAGAACCATAAACGTGAAATTAATCAACTTAGGGGCGAGAAAGATACCCTGTCTCAGAAGTTGAATTCCGCGCTGGAGAGGGCCAGTACCTGACATACAGCTGATCAAAGGAAGATGGATGATCTTCGACAGTTGGTAGAGAAGAAAAGGAAGGAAATGTGGGAGAAATTTGAGCAAGTTAACAGGTTGCGCGGTATAGTTTCTGGGCAAGACGAGGAGATGGAAAGCGGAGAAGTCAGAATACGGGAGCTGGAGAGGAGGATAGCAAGGGCTTCCAAAACACTGACCGACGATGGCTTCGGGTTTGAAGACGTCCAAGATTCTGCTAGCGGTACAAACATCTATGAGGGAGAGGAAGAATGTGACGTGAGTTCTGGGTTTAGGGATGGCTCACCTGGGCTTGAGGGCCTACCCAGGACCAGAGTCTCGTTATAAATCATTAGAAATCGCATTTATCATCCTTTTGATGTACTCGGACGTGCTTCGCTATGATAGTAATAGTTCTTCCTTTCTTGTTTATTAAATTAATGAAAGAGCTAATTCGTCAAAGGGTTTAAGGTCAGAACATCGGCATCCAAGTCGGTCCGACCTCAGCCCAGTGCCGAACACCTCCAAGGAATCGTTGCTTTAAAGAGAGAGCTTTCTACTAGTACCGTACTTCAGGGAATGGCATGTGACTAGTACTGTTAAGACCGAATGGGAGCCTTGTAGTTAAGGGCAATATCAAGACGATATATGTCAATAGCGCTTTACGTGCATTGATCTGCGCTCTACGCTGTTGCTTTCGCTTCCAGCGATCCTCTAACCTATCGAAGTCGTTCCAACTGGTTGGGCAGCGCCGGTTGATGATACCCCAGGTCCCGACTCTTCCTGATTGCAATCCTAAGCATATCAGTCAACTGCTCCTCGCTGAGGTCCTGCGCCTTTGTCCATTGAACTTTTCCAAAATACCCCGGCCAAGAATCCACTTTGTATATCCCTTTTATATCTTCGAGCATCATTTCCGGTAA
>FTPT01000368.1:0-14066 GCA_900156845.1 Coprinopsis strossmayeri | reverse complement strand
GGAGTCGCCAGTGCAGTTTGTGATTCTGACCTAATGTCGCGAACAGTGCAACACTAAACCAAAACACCCCCCATGCAACTAGCCTCTTCTGCTTCTAAGTCAGTTAGTGTTTTGGTTTAGTGTTGCACTGTTCATGACATCAAGCATTTACAGTTATTGGGGAGCCCATATTTCTTGTGCGACTGAGTCTTACTTCTATCTTCTTACCTGAGCTATGTGGATTGCTGGTAGAAGCTGAGGTGACTAGTCAAGTATTCTGAATGTTGAATGATGTAAAGTATTCTAGGATACATCATAGACTATAAAATCCTGAGTCCTTTCAGTCTACCACTATACTTGACCACCAATTTGCCCAAGCCCAGCCCAGCTGGGTCAATCTCTTGAAAGATTACATTCCTGTTCTCTGACCTGCAACCTCATCAATTTGGTTTGAGGAAGATCCCTTTACCCCAAATGAAACATTCTGCCCATAGTCTTCCTGGCTATCAGTTGATTCTTCATCAGTTTGGTGCATGTTGTTGCTGTGTGCAAAGGCAAGGGAGTGGCTCAGTGCTTCCTGTGGTGCATCTGACCGTCCTGTCCATGACCGTCCAGCTGCCACTCTGAAGATAATCATCTGAGGTGAAAGTGCCTGGAGTATTACAAGTTCATATGAGTACCTCACCAGAGAATTGACTACTGGAAGCACTCACCAAGAATGAATAGAAGAGACCTTCTATAATTCTACTAGCCCCATAAAGCTTTCGAGTGGATTCAATACTCCCAATATTGCGAACATAGGCCAATGCAAAAAGACAGGCATCAATGAGCCCAAATATTGCTAAGGGTGCTGCAGACTCAATGAGGATGGTGTTGATAGCCTTGTAGGGGGTAGATGTCTGCCCAGGAAGCACTTTGGCAAGATTTCTATGAGCCCAAACAAGATGGAGAGATATGAGAAAAGTAAGGATGGTGTTGGTAGCAACAGTTAGAACAATATGTGCTGTGGCAAGCCTGAAAGCAGCTTCAGGTGGTTTGGGAATACCCTCAAAGATAATCAAGGATATATTTGTAGCTGAATTGCAAAGAAATTGAAGAGAAAATAAGGTACAGAATTAGCGAAACTCATGATTGGAATTTATGAATACACACCGATGGATGCTAGATAGAGTAGTCCTGGAAGGATGACTATCCAGGAATAGTCATGGCATATAATATAGCAACGGTAAAGCTGAGTTTTAATTATGAGAAGATATCACTTTGAGTTTCAATATTGTGTCTTACCAGCACACCATCTCCAAGTGCCATCCAGATAATATTGAAGGAATGACCCACTGCTTTGATGTTCTTATTATTTTCATCCCATTCCATAAGAATTTCAGTAAAGTATTTCCAATCTGTGCTTTGGCTCAAGAGGGAGAATATCCAATAGCCATCCAATGCTGCAGATATGGCTGATGTCACAAATATAAGGAGGCTAATGGCAACATAGGGTGTGCGGCCCTTCCTTAATGAATGGGAAGTTTCAAGGAAGAGAGTCAGGATATAGAAGCACATGAAACATTGAATTCCTGGAAATCAGAGCATATCTTTGGTCAGAACCAGAGGTATAGGAAATGTGAAAAAAAGACATTATCATACCAATGTCAACAAATGTTAATGTGATGTTAGCATATGTGGTTGAAGCAATGGTGTGACCCAAGGCTCTTAATTCTTCTTGTGTCGGCATGGCAAGTTATCTATTGTATCACAAACAAGGATGAGCTTTTATGTCTTTCTAAATATAAAACAGATAGGCAATTGTAACTGATAAATGCTATTTGACAATCATCATTATCATTTGTACAGCTCCATTGCATCTCGACTGTTGAACATCTGTGACGGGGGTACTGCCACGGATCAGCGGGACCATTGATAAATTGACATGATTTCCGAAGAGATATTATAGTGCAAACCCAAATTATTTCTTCCTTCGTGGTGCTCTACTTATTTAGCCCCAGCATAATGCATTTTGTTCGTGTGGTTGTAGATCTCAGTTTAATTGACAGCCCGAGAGTCCTCTGTCAAAGTGCCCACTGCTCTCTTAATTTCTTTTGTTCAGTTATTTCAGTATGATATCACTGATATACCCTATACAGCCAGTTATATGATAGAAGACCTACACGTCTATGTAGCGGATGCATTCCAGTTAACTCGACATCAATTTGGGATGATCGGCGTTTGAATTAGAGAACAAGATGGTGACAGTCGTGACTTAACATCCCGAGGCAACTTCGAGGACATAGCTGATACCCCTACCATGGACAACCGTCATGCAAACGTTGAGAATGAGAGATGTTGACATCGTCGGGAGATAGAAGGAATTCTGGATGATACCCAACTCCATGAATGGGACAATTGGTGAAAAGTGTTGCTCTGGGCTGTACCATGATACGCGAAAATGATATGCATCAATCATCGAGTCGATGAAACACGTCGGGGACGGACAGAAAGCTTTCCAGATCGAGAGAATAAAGTGAAGGATCCAGCAATGCCTCAAGAGACGCCTGGATGCATGGGGGTAGAACACTGCGAGTACGTTGCCTGACTGTAGAAACCCTCCACTTACCACCCTAGCTAGTTTAACCACAGGTCGAGTTGTAAGAGGGCTCGGGAAACATGGGTGGGATGAACCTGATTCGAGGAGGGTGTGGTGTCAGTGCGTTCTGGCGGGATTTATTGACGAGCGGCAGAGACTATTAAATGAACAGGAGTAAAGGTAAATGAGGACATAAATGGATAGGAAGAGGCGGCAGTAAAGAGCACGGAAATAAGAGTCCGCTCATGACGACCAAAAATAGCAACGAAGGAGCACAAGGCAAGAATACTAGGAAGAAAAAGATTACAGAGGAGTGCTAGTACTCGCACCTCGCGACGTGGCCGCGCAGATAGAATTTACCTTTACCCAGATTATTTGACCGTTGGCTGCGGCCTTGCCCCTTTCTGCGACCTCGATATACAGCCAGTCGATCAAGACGAACGCGATCCGATGATCAGTTCGTACACCATTAACTTGCGACCTCCACCCTCGCATTGTCACCCATTCCAGCGGCGCCCTTTGCGGTGCCCCACGGCGGGAAACGTGCGAGTAGAATTATCTCGGCCTCATCTACTCGGGAGAATTAGACATAGTTGTGACCTGCTGCAATGTGTGAGGTTACGAGAGCTAAGGTACTGTACGATGTACGTATAGCACGTAGACCTCGTCGTTTATCCGTAACGTTCTCCTTTTTCGTCCTCAGAGATCGTGCATGGCCGCTGTTTCAGTATAAGTGCCTCAATATCACCCCTAAATTGTCGTAGGAGCGTAGAAACCTTGAACAGCTTTGTTCTGTAAACTCGGGAGAAGGGTGGACCATTACAGGGCGGCGGAACACTCAAACGCGGAGCGAAGAACCATTGCCGAGTGATAAAGTGATACCATTGGAACTGGACGGCAGTACGTTCTCGTTCGTCGATTTCTGTCAGTAGTAACTGGCATCTAGAACTTCAGGGCTCATTCATCCGTAACCGCCTAACTATGACAGGTTATTGGCCATTTGGCAACTGAGACAATGCAGGACTTACGCGCCCATTACGAGCCACCATTCATCGAGCAGTGCCCCTCGAAGTTCAATATTCGCCATGCAAAGGTTCATGATCGTATTCTCATCCGTTTTGCTTGCTTTTGAACGCATCAGTCCTTAGTCGGTCTCTGTTCAGTTCATACCTCTCCAGTACCTCGATGCTGTCTCGCCAGGTCTGGGCCAAATAGTAAAAGCCTAGGCTAGCCCTTGTTACTCGTCTCAGCCCCACCTTCCTTCTTTATTCCCGCTGATGCTAAGCCCCCCATGCCATCATCTCCTCAGCCTGCAACTTTCTCCATCTTTCATCCTCGTGTAATCTGTTCCGTGCTCTAACTTCACGCCTCCTAACGGCCTACCATCTTCTGTACTTACCCACTCGAGCTCGGGAACACCTCTCTCCGTTTTAGATGCGGTCCTAATCAGCAAGATGAACGATGCATGTCATTTGGCGGATATGACATGATGTATATAACACAGGAACTCGAGCCTAACAACGGTGAACACGTACCAAGCAAAAAAGAAGAACGTGAGCGAGTCGACTAAGGCAGAAGGTGATGAGAATTACTCCGATTTGTGACGGTGGAGGTAGTCGGCAAATCCCGAGATGTCATTTCCCTACCTCTCCCCAAGGGTGCTGTATAGGTCATTGATATCCTCAGCCCAGCAAAGCGCACGGAATTTCTGTCTTGCTCGAAGTCCTTCACAAGATCACAAAATACCCCTATTCGTGCCGATGATTTATGAAGTTTAGGATTCAAGTTCGTCCTTCCCAGAATAGTCCATATAGGTGACAGTAAGAGGTATGATTTGAATGACTCAAAGGTTCGTAGCGCCTAGTGTCTCCGGTATGTATCTATATTCCCCTTTTGAATTATACGACTCCGAGACGTCTAGCTTCGAGGTTCTCGGGATGGGGACCATGGTTCTGAACGGATTGCTTCCTCGAAAATGAGGACGAACTCATGATTCTCAAATTGATTGGGTACTAAATATCTCAGACATCAATTCGGGATAGCTCTTCTTCAGTTGATGGTTTTGAGTTCTGCTCGGAATTGTCGATACCACGTAGTAAGAGCATCATTCTCTATGAAGGTCAAGCGTTCGCTCTGATGGTCTGAGATCAGCATTGAAATCTTTTCGTCACCCCCTGGGAGGTGTTCGTGCGAATGACGTAGACATATTGATCGAAGATTCCGTCTATGAGGGGCTGGGGATCAAAATTGCACCGCATGGTGTGGAGAGCGAGATAGAGGACAAGCGAAAAGAGTGAATCCAGGATCGTCAATGAGCTCGTGGACTCTGTTGTTAATCTTGAGCACCGCTCTGGAGATAAACGCCCGTGTACCCTTCGGACAAATGATTAAGGTACGGCCCAAATCACACTAATGTAGCTGGCCGGGTGTGGCCAACGGTACGGATCCATATCCATAGGCAGTGTAAACTTTTAACTGACGCGAGGAGCACTTGAACTCGAGTCGTTGGAGGAAGCGAAGGAGGTTGCGAGGGAGGCTGTTACAAGTATAAATGGCGAGGTGAAGGCTAGTCCTGGATGGGGCATTGGATGTTGAGGATGAGGAGAAGACGGAAGGTGAGGGGGAAGCGCCGATGGAGACATAGGTGTAGGTGAGGGGGGAGAGAACAAGAGGATAGGCGTGCCTCCCAAAGGAGGACAGGCCCACCCGGCGGGTAACTGACGGACCCTGTAGTTGTAGGTTGTCTTGACATACTTTCAAGGCAATTTGGATCACTGCGGGATGTACGAACCTTGATACTTGCTATGTAGCTCCGACGTATGTATCTAACCGGAGGCAATGGCGTTTGCGATAATCACCACACGAATCAGATTAAGATGCGAGGCACTTTTCGCCTAAGTCACAGATTCGATACTCTCTACTGCCATGGAGGCGCTCATTTCCTATTGTCATCTCAATTCAATGCCATGCGTGTATCGCGTATATGGGTGGCCCGGTGTAGATGTATCAGCCCAAGTTGGATTTGCTACCTGCGATTTTTTTGGAAGTGAGCGTGGTGATCAACAGCCGAGTACTTATGGGAGGGACGGTCACCAGGTCAGCCACGGAGTTTCGTGGCTCTCTGTGTCTATGCATCGGGGAATAATATTGAGAGGTCTAGCCTCTGAAAACCGGCGAAAGCGGAGCGCCGTGTATGAAATGATTAGATTCTAAAAATTTTAGAACCTAGCGGTTCGTACGCATCGTCGGACTCTGTAGGGTAGAGGTACATCAAGCATGAAGCCTTCAGGGCCAGGATCTTACAGATACATAGTACATACCGGTCCTGCTCCAGATTTGAGGCCTAGGCTTGGGGTAAGGGTGAGTTTTGATTGCCGTTAATTGTCTATTGTTGGTTGATGGTTCCATCACCCTTTGGAACAAACATCGACCCATCATGAATTAGCCTCTTCATCATGATCAGACGCATTTGTTCCTGGAGCTAATCTCCTCGTTTTCATTCTCCTTCACGACTCTAGGATAGAATAGCCCTTGAACGGTTCGAATATCCCTACCCTTGAACGCATATTCTCTGCAATCTGACCCAGATTACGTTCTAGGGCTTGAGTAACACCCATATACTGCACGGGCGACTGGGAACGGGGGAACCATCCCAACGAAACCACAGGAACAAGAGAAGGAAGAAAAGTCGTTTGAAATGGCCTCAAATTACAAAAGGACGTCGCCTACCGACTACAGACCTTTACATATCTCATACGAAGGTCTTGCCCACGTAGACGGATCTGCTCGCTTCGGTTTCGGTGCGTGGTTCACATATACCATACCACGTGCCTCTAACGTCCCATTGTTCCCCCCAGGTACTTCTCCACACGCCCTAGCCTCAACCTCAGGGCCCATCGAGGTCCGGCTCGCCTCAGAACACCCCTCCCACGCTCGATGTCCTCATCCGGCCGCTCTCCAACGTCCCCTCGACAGAAGCTAAAGGCCTGGGCATCGTAGTCAAGGACTCGATACTTGATTTCGACACGGAATCCGAGGACAGGGGTGCACGTTGCTACCTAGAGTTTGAGTCCGAGTGGTGGCCCTGGGTAGAGTTTATCCAGTGGGAACGCGAGTACGAGCTGGGCTATGATGCTGCTGGGCTATGACGCTTGAAAAAGTGCGACGCTCGTCAACGCCTGTACACTTTCGCTGTTGAATGCAGGCTCGATACTGATGTACTGACCGTTACTGTCGTAAAAAACATCAAGAGACAGGATTTTGATCGATCCATGCCTAGAAGACTTCACAATCGGTGCGTTCCACATGTCATTCATCCTCGTTATGTTCTGCTCTATATTTGAGCTGATTTCTCGTCTGTCGAGGTGGGATTTCTGCCTGTCGTTCTTCTCGTTTTCAGTGGCACTCATCATCCTTCGCGATTGATCTTTATTTGCGGCATCCTTTCCGGTGTCTTATCCCTGCTACCATCATCATGATGTTTCTCCCTCTTCTTGCCCTCATCTTGCTTCTTCTCATTTTCGTTTTGTTCTCATTCGCATTCGCATTCTCTATCTGCAGATTCTTTAGACCCCGCCGTACCGCAACAACAAAACACCCTTCTCGAATCCGGCTGCTTCGCATTCGCGTTCCCCGGGCCCTCCGATGTGTGTCTGGAGCAGCTGGCGGGGGTGTAGCCAGCAGTACGGATCCATATTCATATGCAGTTTAAAGTTTAAACCGACGCGGTATGAATACAGGAACGTTTAAACTCGAGTCGTTGGAGGAAGCGAAGGAGGTCGCGAGGGAGGCCGTTACGAGGATGTATGGCGAGGTTAAGGCTAGTCTGGGTGGGGGTTGGGTGTTGAGGATGAGAAGGCGGAACGGGAGGGGAAGGCGATGGAGACGTAGGTGTAGGTGAGGGGGCAGAGAAAAGGAGGATCGGCAGGCCTGCCGGAGAAGCACAGGGTGTTAGTGTGGTTGTAGAAAAGGGGTCGCAACACCGAATCGTAGGGAGACTCTGCTGGTACCACAGCCTACTTGTATTCGATAAGCGCCCATTCGACCGTATGTGAACCTTAATCCGGTGGGTCATTAAATTGGGAGGTGCGGTGACCCCAGCCCAACATCGCGACGCTTCAGTTAACAGTCAAACCCCAGAATCGTGTTATTGGTCTGGAGCATGTTGCTCCGTTCATTGGGTGGTCGATAGACGCGTCTAATGAACGACGTGCTTCGATTAACGCCGCCCTAGTACTGCACTGCTGTATGTTGCTGTAGAGTGTTCCGTTTGGAGGGTAACACTTGGGTTATGCTTTCTTCCTTCCCCACTTCTACCCACACACACCGACATTACGCTTGACCGCAACGCTAACTGGATTCAATGGCCTCAGCAAAGCGATCCCTGCGTTCCATCTTTCATCCAAAGCGGCTCCGTTTGCCTTCCGATACAATGGCCAGTGTTGGCGCAGCGACCGTCATTACCAGCACTGGGACAGATGTTCGATCTCCAAATGCCGACTTCGAGTTTTCTGAGGCTTTACGAGGGAGCGGGTTAGGAGGGCGACGATGGAAGGCCCTTACCCTCCGTGGATTATCCAAACCGGCTTTTCTTTCCAGAAGAAAGGGAAGCGCTGGTGGTGGTGGTGCTGTCAACGCTGCGTTAGATGTTCAATCTCTCAACCCTGTTTCCGAGAACGGGATAAGAGAGCAACGATGGAAGACTCTTATCCTCCGTGGGATCTCGAAACCTACGTTTCTTTCCAGAAAGAAGGGAATCACAGGCAGCACCGGCAGCGATATGCTACTACAAGATGAAAGCGACTCTCGTGAGCGGGGAACAGACGGATTGATTACTGCTATGGACGAAAATGCATTCCATGGCCAATCCGCCAATTGTAACACAGAAACAACCAGTCGTAAGCACTGGTCCCCACCCTGAAAGGTTTCACTAATTGACTATCCATCCTTCATGTCAACCTAGACTTGCCTCCACTCCAAGCTCAACCACACTGCGACCATTCCAAGTTTTCTGAGACGAAGAACCCCGAATTTGACTCTCAGAAGGGTCCCTCAATGTTCACCAGAGCTCATGACTTCACCATACAAGGGGGGACATTCATTTCCGCGAACAATGCTTATCAAGGTGTGCGGGGGACCGATGGCGGTGAGCAAGGATCTGCACGAGTTTTAGGGAGTAATCTGGAGAGGCAATCCAATAATGGTGCGTAAATTGCGGATGCAATGTTCTCATTTGTCTCTCTCACGTTGAGATGCTCAACACACTGACAGGTATTGATACCATATCGGACTTGCACCGTGATGTGCAAGAATTGATTGTGGCATTGTCCCGACGAGAAAGGGCGACCGGCGGCGACCTCGCGTCTAAATCCAAGTGGGGGACCAAGGTCGGTCATTCTGATGGATCGGATGCTGTACCGGCATCACATCGCCTTTTTTTTTTTTGGACTGACATGCATAAGGGGGTTTCACGGTAGGCCAAACTTGAGCCCAACTTGATCCCAACTTCGCGTCCAACTTGATCAAGTTGGAACCGAAGTTGGAACCCCCAATTTGTCAAGTTGGATGCAAATCGTACTCCTGACCACGATTTGCATCCAACTTGGGTTCAACTTCCATCCTAACTTCACTCCTCAACTTCAGACCTGCTTCCTGTTGAGTTCCCCTATCTGTGTACATGACTAAGCATCCCTTGCCAATTTTCTGACTGTAGTTTTTTCCTACTGTTCAACTACCTGTTTACCTGTCCTCTACTACCACTTGTCAAGTCAAGAACGCCTAATTAATCTTTTTCTGCTCATTTCTCCACTCCTACAACTGTTTCCTCCCTCCCCCCAACACCATGGCTGGCCAGACACGCAATAAAACCAAGAAATCGAAGGGCGAGGCCACAAATAAACCCAAAAACACTGAGGAAAAAGCTGCAAAGAACGACAAAGCATCGGAAAAGACCTCGACACGAGGCCAATCATTGAGTGGCAGAAAAATCATCACTGGACAGACCGCCTTGTCGAGTATTGCACCAACCACCCTGATTTTCGTGCAAAGCTTTTCTCGGACTCCAATGCTGAAGCTGCCAAAGAAGGGCAGGTTAAAAAGGTTGGGAAGGATAGTAAATCCCAGCTTTATGCGATCCTTGCTGGCTATATCTTCAAAGATGATGAGGTCGAGGGCAACGGCTATAAAGAGAAGCCAACATGTTATGTGACATCTGTCGAGACTTGTCTACATCGGTGAGTTCTTACTTCTTTAATTGGTGATCTGTTATTAATTCCAGATTTAGCCTTAAAACTGAATATAAGGGCCATGTTAAAACTCTGAAGGAAACAGGTGCAGGTATTCCATGCGACGAAATAACTCCAGGTAGCAAGCTCAAGAATCTCCGCAGTACGTATCTACTCTTGTATTCATCTTATACCCTACTAACTAGTGTCACTCTGTTCAGATGCAATTGAATGCAAGTTCCCTTGGTTTAACAACCTGCATTCCTTTTGGAAGGACTTACCCAACTATAATCCCATTGCCGTTGCCAGCACAGCCCCTGGTGTTGATCATGCAGGCACTGCCACAGAAGCTTTTGTAGCTCCAGGAGAGGGTGGGGGTCAAGGTGATGATGAGGGGGACACTACTAAAAATGGGTCAGATGATAGCTCTACAACAGAGGAGGAAAGTGAGGATGAAAGCGACAGTGGGGATGAGGTATGGCCATTACAAAATTGCAAAATATTGAAAAATTCTAACTATAAACATACTAGAGCGATGAGAAGGCATCAACTATCAAGAAACCCACTGCAAAAAAAGCTGCTACTGATGTGAAACCAGTAACAGCAAAGCCTCTTGGTGGCCGTGACCTTGGATTGGCAAAAGTGCGTGCTTTGCAAGCCAACAGTAAGAAGCCAGTACAGACAATCGATAGGCTTCATGATCTGCGCCTTCAACAAATTGATCAGGCCAGTCGGAAGCATCAGATGGACCAAAAGTTGGCCTTGGAGCAAGCGAAGACTAAACGGTTGAAGTACAAGCTCAAATATCATGATGCTGAGTTAGAGCGGGAGGCACGTCAAAAACAAATCTGTGAAGAATGCGAAGCTCGACAAGAAGAACTCCAGCTGCAGCTTGAACTCATCAAGGCCCAAGCTTCAATGCGAGAGGCTGCCATCCCACCAATGTACCAAGCTATGCCGACCCGTCCACAGCTGACATCTCAAAGCCTCACCACCGGCATCCTTGACAACGGGATCTTTGCATCAACCAGCAGCCCTTATGCCGGTCCCTCAAGCAATGGTGATTTCGGGATGTATTCAGTTCAGCCACAAGATTACATACAGTAGGATGTAAGTATACATGAGAAAGTCATTGTACTGTTGCAGGTGCAAATGCTCAAATAAATCCTTTTTCAATTGCTCACATCGTTTCTGCCCCTCTGTCTCACGGCGGCTCTCTGAGGTAAGATCATCCTCATTTGCCACCTGACCCTCCTCTCAAGTACCTTCCTGAACCAGCTCTTCCACAAAATCAGGGTCTTCATCACCATGCTCGATTGCAAAGATCAGTGAGTGAATAACAAGACATGTTTTGATCCATGCAATTGCCCTGACATGGTCTTTGCCACTGTCAATCTGTTGTCTCAATCCTCGAAGGGACTGAAACTGCCCCTTCAGATAGCCCATTGCATGTTCAGATTTAACATGAACCTAAATGTCTCTCGTCAAAAATGAATAAAGAAGTACATCATACAGACCTACCCGTGAGAGGAAGTAGTTGAAACGGCTGCTCTTGGGATTATTCGAGAGCGGTTTCTTATATGGGGTGATGCACCATTTCTCGAGAGCGTAGGCTGAATCTGCCCACATCCATTCACCATGATGGAAAAGTAGGTGATGGCTATTGTATGTTCTTGAAGATTTGAATGCCGTTGCATCATGGGTACTGCCACAATGGCCAACTGAATAGTCGATGATGTGCATATTGGGCAAGGTAATGAGCTACATCATCATGGTAAGCAGAAAGACAGTAGATAGATGTAATGACATACCTGGACATTCAGCGAGTAGTTGCTTTTATGGTCAAAGTATACCTCCCCATGAAAGCCTGGCTTCTCGAACAAAGGTACCAAGGTGCCATCAACCATACAGAATCCATCACACCACTCGGGGCACGACTGGCCTGCAACCCACTCCTTTGCTTCCTCCTTCTCCTCATATGATGGCCAACGGATCACTTCATCATGGAGAGAAAGGAATGCGATGATAACATGGCATGTGCACTTCACCACAAGTCCTACACTCACACCAGCCCATTGCGCAATCGACTCAACAGATGCTGCATTTCCATCATGACCAAAGCGAAACAGGGCTATAGCCAGCTGAATCTCGACAGGGAACTGTTTGGCAGTGTATGATCTGTTTTGAAATATGGGGTGATGCTCGATGGAAGCAATGAGACCGTCAAACGTGTCGGGCATGACACGGAGGTTGCGCCGAAAACGTAGTGGGTCATGTTCCTTGAATTCCATCATAATCAGGCCCAGCTGGCCACATTTGGAGACAGTTGAAGGGTTAAGAACCCGATTCTCGAGGATAGTGATGAGAATCTCATTGTAGAAGTCAAGCACATCGGAATTTGAGTCCTCGGATGGCGCACGAAAGGAATCGGATGACGACAACATAGATGATGATGTAGATGATGTAGATGATGTTGAAGAGGTTGAAGAACTCGAAGAACTCGAAGAATTCAGTGCAGGAGCTTGATCCGGAACCTGGATGAGGAAAAAGCATAGGGAAGCATACCGACAGAAGAACCTCAATATCAGCATCCTCCAGGTTCTTGAGCTCTTCTTCAGGTATATCCACGAAGAGATCGTCCTCTTCCTCATCCGTCTCACTACCCATATCACTTGATTCGAATTTGGAGAAGTATGTCTCATCTCGGCATCTGAGGCAAGGAGCAGAGCACGAATCAAGGCCTGGTGTTCGGAAATCTTGGGCATAGTGCTAGAAAATTGTAGGAGCTGAAAGGATATTGCAAAAACATACCTTGTTTATGGCCATGGCCATGAGACAGTTCCGTCTCACAAAGATCAGACATACCAACCGAAAATTCAGACTGATCACAGGAATTAAAGGAAAAGTAGAAGGGAATTTTAGAATTGAGCAAATAATTAGGTACACCAAGGGGTAATCTAGGCTGCGGAGAGCAATTTTCATGGGGATGTGAAGGGGTTGGAGGTGGAAGTATGACAAGAAGACAGAGGGATGACGGGGACGACAGGCACTAAGTTGGCAACGTGGCAGGTGCACGTGCTTAGAGGGTCACATGTACAACCGGTTACACATAACCGGTGCCCTACCGGGTCCAACTCGACATCCCTCGGCATCCAACTTGGTTGGATCATTGGTCGGTCATTCACAGTAGGCCGTCCAACTCCAACTCCAACTTGGCTGCAAGTTGGAATCTAAGTTGGTATCCAAGTTGGGCTCAAGTTTGGCCTACCGTGAAACCCCCTATAGCTATATCATCCAGTGTGATGATATTCCAGTGTGATGATGCCCAGCCCAGGTTCCTGAAGCCTTAGGATCAGGGGATTCGATTATGACATGTATGACATCTTGATGTGGTGCAGGCTGCTCCCGGGCCTATATGTAGAATGTTCCTCATACAACCTACCCCTCTACGGTTATGAACTTGCAAGACATGGGTATTTTCAAGGAATATATTCTAAGCTCTAGATTTTCCCCAACGGCATTTGGACAAGAACTTGAATCCCAGCATTGAATAACCAGCACATTGTCATGATATCATTCCGTTCTATCCTAGTCCTATTTACAAACCCCCTATTCATACCTATTTAATCCTGTAAACCCCTATTATCTACGGTAACAGCCACTTGGTCTAACCTCCACTATTTCCTGTCCCTTTTCCTCAGTGATGCTGACATAAAGTCGCTGTTGGCTCCTCCACCATGTCCGACGACTTCCTGAATTTGGCAGGATCATTTATCGACACCCACGGTCAGCCAGTTCCCATGTCTCTCACTGACACCCCTCTCGCAACCCAACCTCCTCCTATGGCGCAAGCAACAACCCTACCCAACTTTAACATGAATACGGACTCTTTTCAATTACCGCTACCGAATCCCACCCACATCAATTCGAACATCAACCTAGAGATGATCAACGCGATGAGGACTCTGGTAGAGAATCAGATGAACATCATGGGAAGCTTCCTCCAATCGATCCAGCGTGGAGACGAACATAACCAACAAGTTTTGCTAGAATTTCAGAAGATGAGGAGAGAACAGGAGGAACACAGCACGAAGTTGAAGGATAACTCGGGCGTCAATAAACCGGAGAAGTGGGATGGCAACCCCGAGACTTTAGACAGATTCTTGAGTAGCACCACTCTATTTTGCCACAAATGCTGAGCATTATTCTTCCCTTAAGTCAAGACTCATCTTCGCGCTCTCATTCTTTGCCTCGGGCACTGCCCTATTGTTGGACTATAAATACTT